>JAJIBD010005892.1:22500-60969 GCA_021461705.1 Cryptotis parvus | reverse complement strand
TTACCTTGCACAAAAATCAGATCAAAATGGATTAAAGATCTCAATATCAGACCTGATTCCATAAAGTACGTTGAAGAAAATATAGGAAAAACCCTCCACGACATTGAAGCTAAAGACATCTTCAAAGGTGAAACACTATTAACAAAGCAACTAGAAGAAAACATAAACATATGGGACTACATGAAACTGAAGAGCTTCTGCACCTCGAAAGAAACAGTGACCAAGATAGAAATACAGTCCACAGAATGGGAAAGAATATTCACCCAATACCCATCTGATAAGGGGTTAATATCCAGGATATATCAGGCACTGGTACAGCTATATAAGAAAAAAACAGCCAACCTCATTAGAAAATGGGGAGAAGAGATGAACAGAAACTTTGACAAGGAAGAAATTCGAATGGCTAAAAGGCATATGAAAAAATGCTCATCATCACTAATCATCAGAGAGATGCAAATCAAAACAACAATGAGATATCACCTCACACTACAGAGACTGGCCCATATCCAAAAGGGTAAAAGCAACAAATGCTGGCGTGGATGCGGGAAAAGGGGACTCTCATACATTGTTGGTGGGAATGTCGACTTGTACAACCTTTCTGGAAAACAATATGGACATTCCTCCAAAGACTAGAAATTGAGCTCCCCTTTGACCCAGCCATACCACTCCTGGGAATATACCCTGGGAATCCAAAAACACACAGTGGAAACACAATCCGCACTTTTATTTTCATAGCAGCACTATTCACAATAGCCAGAACCTGGGAAACAACCAGTATGCCCAAGAACTGATGACTGGATAAAGAAACTGTGGTACAGCTACACAATGGAATACTATGCAGCTGTTAGGAAAAATGAAGTTATGAAATTTGCCTATAAATGGATGGACATGGAAAAGATCATGTTGAGTGAAATTAGTCAGAAGGAAAGAGAGAGACATGGAATGACTGCATTTATTTGCATGACATAAATATACCAGGTGATCTTACCAAAAGTGGAGATTACCACAAGCACGTGGGGAGTCAGAGGGTAGGTAAGATAGAGAAGGGAACATGTGTGAATAAATGTCAAAAGGTCTGATACCAACATAGAACTGAGCATTAAATACAGACAAAAAAATGCAAATGATGGCTTCTAGGTGTATGTAGTGCAACTCACAATGTGTAGGAGAAGGAAGAGAGAGAGAGAGGGAGAGAGAGAGGAGATAAAAAAACCTGCCATTTAGGCAGGACGTGGGAGGGGGAGGGAATTGGGGACATGGGTGGTGGGTGATGGGCACTGGTGGAGGGCGGGGTGCTGGAACACTGTGTGACCGAAACCTCCAAACTTGAGCAACGTTGTAATTGTATATCTCACGGTGGTATAATAAAATGTTAAAAAAAAAAAAGAAATGGAGTTAGTGTTTCAAACATTTACACTCAAGGTCAAAGTAGCTTCATTCACAATAGTCCAGAGCCAGAACTCAAGGGTCTAATCAGTGGATGAAGAAACAAAATGTGGTATAGAGATGTATTGGAATATTATTCGGTCTTCAAAGGAAAAGACAACCTATCACATACTCCAATAAGGATGAACTAAAAAATGATTTTCTTAAGTACATTAAAAAGGCGATACAAAAAGGCAGATAAGGTGTGATTTTTCTATTAAGTGTCTAAATCTTAGAAACAGAAAGTAGAATCATGGTTGCCAGGGGCTTGGAAAAGGGGGAAATGATTTGCTTAATAGATTCTGCAAGATGGTACTCTGGAGGTGATTTGCTAAACTGCATGAATATACCTAAAACTACTGAACAGTACATTAAAAATGGCTGAGAGATTTGCACAACAGTACAGCAAATCTGACTCTTGCCTTGCACGAGTACCTCCTGAGTTCAGAGATGGAAGTAAACCCTAAGCATTGCTGGGTGTGGCCCAAAACCAATCGACAACAACAAAATGATTGTGGTAGTAACTTTTAATTATGTATACTTTGCTATAGCTAAAAAAAACTTGACATGAACAAAAACCAACATAAGAAAAATTAAGTAGGAGTGATAGTATCTTGGGTAGGAGACTTACCTTTCATGTGGTTGATCCCTTTTCAATCCCTGTCTCCTGAGTCCTACCAGGAGTGATCCCTGAGCACAGAGCCAGGAGTAAATCTGGAGCACTGCTGGGTATGTCCCCCAAAATAAATAAACAAATAAGTGAAGAGGTTCCAGTCAGAGCCCTTGAGTACTTGGGTAAAAGACCTGAGTGGGTTGGGAAGGAGTGAAGAGGTAGAAGATACGAAGTATCTAATAGGTGAGAAAAAGGCTTCCCAGTGCAGGGTTAAAGGCTCTGGAATTATCAAGTAAAACAGATTTGGCAAGAATATCTGCATGGGAAAAGTGCCTGAGGAAATTGCTGGAACGCCTGACAGGAGAGGCAGAAAGTGAGTGTAGCCAATGTCTTGCTCAACAAAGAGTCACACACAAGTGGGACCTAGGAGGTTTGTTTTATTTCAAAAAGATTAAATCAGGGCAGAACACGTGTGTGTGTGTGTGTGTGTGTGTGTGTGTGTGTGTGTGTGTGTGTGTGTGTGTGTGTTCTGGGGGTGGTCCTGGGCTTGATCCTTCACACTGAAAACAAAAAGGGTAAATTATAGTTTTCTTGTTGACAGGAATGGTACAGTCCAGATGAGTTGTGAGTGATGCAGTTGAGAAGGGGCGAACGGGCCTTCAATAGGCCAAGGGAAATTTTCCTGAGCAAAGGCAGGAGAGTTCCACTCCACCTCATCACCCAATGGTGCCTTGTAATTCTAAACTGCCTTTGAGGGTTCTCTCTCACTCTCACCCACATTTTAGACAGCTGCAACTTCCTTTCCCTGAATGAGACGTTGACTTTCTCTGCTTCTGGATCTTTGCTTTGGTGTTTCCCTCACCAACATGTCCTCACGCCCAGGGACACGTGGCGTGGGGGTTGAGCTCAGGCCTCACACAACACATGTACTGCCGCTCCAGCTCCCTCCCTTGCCCCCGCTTCCTTTCTACCTTGAGCTTCTGTCGTATTCTAGATGAAAAGTTATCCAAGGTATCATGGTGCCTCATCATCCCAACCTGTCACTGACGTGTAGTGCAGCTTACTAAGTGAAGCATGATGCTAAGAACACTGTTTCATTTAATGCGACTGAAGCTGTACTTTGAGCAGGAGCAAAACAGAGGCTTCACTAACTTGTCTGAGTCAGAGTGATTCATCGGGGATGTGTGTAACCGACTCTGAACCAAGGCTCCAGCTGCTCTCTGCTCCCCTCTCATCACCCAAGTGATGCTCAATAAACTTTCTTGCCTATCAGGTGATAAACAGGGAGATCCAGAAGAACAGAGCCTGGCCGGGGGTAAATGTCCCCTCAGCTGTAACCTACCCCACCTGTTACTGGAGCCCGTGCTTTAAAGAAGGGAAAGGAAGGAAGACCCCAGCTCACCTGTGATGGAAAGCAAGCTCCCACAGCTCTGTGGCATGCCAGATGGAAAGGGTGTCAAAAAGCCAGGGGGCCTCACACCCAGCTCGCAGAGGCCTCCGTGGAGAAGAGCTCTCCCAGAGAAATGCTTTCTAAGGAAGAGGAGGAAGAACAGGAGGAAAAGCAAGGAAGTAGGAGAGAGTTGAGAGGTGGGGGTGAATGAGAGAAAAAAGGAGGCGGGAGAAGAGAGACTAGGAAAGCAAGGAAATCCGGAGAAACGAGCTGGGGAAGGAGAGGAGGAAGGCTGAAGAGGGCAGCATAGGGGGGAAAGAGGAAGAGAATTCCTTGAGTTCTTTGTGTGTTGTGGCTTGTTCCACCAGATGTTCAGTCTTCCAGAAGGACCTAACGCCTGCTCTCACTACCCCACTGCTGCTCTAAAGAAAGGGACTAGGATTTACAGGAAGCAGAACAGGGGCCTTGGACAGCCTGCAGTGTCCTGCTGTGTAAGGCCAAGCAGTGGGGAGGAGCTGGGCAGGCCTTTGGAGAGCAAAAGTCCAACTAAGGGACTGCCCCTTAGTCTTTCCTTTGTCTCACACTGTCCTGTGTGCACACGCTTCCACTGGTGTGTGGTCTTAACATCATGTATCGTGGCCACCTTTTAAGCTTGGAGATCTGGAGAGATAGTACAGGGGATAAGGTGTTTACCTTATGCTCAGCTGACCTGGGTTCAATCCCTGGCACGGCATATGCTCTCCCAAGCAGTGCCAGGACTGATCCCTGGGCACAGAGTCAGGAATAAGCGCTGAAGGGTGTGGCCCCACACCAAACAGAAATAGCTAAATACAGGGAAGAATTAGAAGCTGGCGCCCTTTTTAGACAATGTATTCACCTAGAGCCGCTATGTCTCCATCCCCGGCACCCTAACCCAACTATTCATGTCAGCCTGTTTCTTGGGTGAAGCTTTTGGTTGGGGAGAGGGGAAGAACAGGGCAGAGTGTGAAGGCAGAGGAGCGGGGGTTGATTAGGGCCCAGGTTGTAGAACCAGAACATTCCCATTTTGAAGGCCTCTGCAGCCCTGCTCTGGAGACCCAGGCTACTATTCTGGGAAAGTTCTGGGAGCTCTTGGAGTAGAAAAATGCTCTGACTCCCTCTTTAGGACTTGGGGCTCTGAGGTGTGAGGACCTGAGGTGAAAAGGCGTTTGTTGAGTCAAGCACCCTTACATTGGGAAGCGCTTTTGCTCTACCTTTGGTCCTCTGCCCTGAGGCATGGAACTATACCAGGACACAGGATCTGAGCAAGGCAAACAAACAAAAACAAAAGAACTAAGAAAATGTAGAATTCAGCAGGTTTTAAAAGAGCCAACTAAACATAATTTGAGTTGTTATTGGTGGAAGGTGGGGGGGTGGGGCTGGGTCCTTGTTCGAGGGAGGTGGGTACACTGGTGATGGGGGGGGTTGGAATTAAGTGTGTGAGGAGCCATTGTTTGCAGAATTGTAAACCACAGAATCTCAATCAATAAAAAATAATTAAATCAAAAATAAATAAACAAATAAATAAATAAAAGGGCTGTTAAGTAAGTGACTGCACGCCGGCAGCTTATTAGCTGAAGCCGGATGCTTCGGTACTGACAGCCTCACACTGGGTAAGGGGCCGTTCGGATTCTTAGTGCCAGTTCTGAAGGGGGTCCCTCCACATGTTGCCTCGGTAGCTGTAAGAGACAAAGTAAGATAGCCATTCATTAGGTTAAAGGGTACTTTGACACTGAAATGCCTCAATTTCATGTACTGGACTCCAACCACCAGTGGAAAAGCAAAAGAAATAGAAAGCTTTGGCTGGGGGCTTAACATCCTGTTCGTTCTAAGGAGAAGAATCTTAGAAAAGGGCTCTATTCATTACTGCCAAGCTCCCTGGGGACCTTGGAAGTCTTGCCTGTTTGCCTACCAGGTTTACCTTCTGTTATCCTACTCTTCCTTTGCAAATAGCATTTACAAGTCAGGAGATTTGGCTTGGAATCCTCTGCTGGATGTTTGCTAGAAAAATAACCTTGGAAGACCAGTTAACCTCAGTTTCCTCATCTTTCAATTGGGGTGGATATAATTTTTTGAACCTCATGTGAATGAGGGTGCATTCTGAATAACCAACTTAATCTGGATAACGAATTTATAAATTGTGGGTAGAGTTCGACATTGATATATCAAAGATGATATGTACTGGACTCCAAACACCCATTGGAAAAGCAAAAGAAACAGAAAGTCTTGGCTGGGGGCTTAACCTCCTGTTTGTTCTAAGGAGAAGAATCTTAGAAAACGGCTTTATTCATTTCTGTCAAGCTCCCTGGGGACCTTGGAAGTTGTGCTTGTTTTACTGAATCCAGTACAGTTCGACATTAGTGTATCATAGGGGAATCTCATAAAACCTGATATATCAGGCTGGGTTATTAAGACTTTTATGAGTCAGAAGTGGAGAAGGCACTTGGAAGCTAGTGATTTGGTCTGAACCAGTCCTTGGGACATTAGCAAGCTCATCCAGAGTTATAAGATGTATCATCTTAGGGAAGGATACTGTTTAGGATTATTCATGTAATTCTTTTTATTCCAGGGAGGCCTTTAGAGGTCCTCCAGATAAAAACACGTGTCTGAGCATCTGAAGTCTGCTCTGGGTTGAATAAGAGCTGTAACTCCAGAAACTTGATAGGTAGAAAAGAACCCTCATGTTTATTGGTGGGAACACTAACGAAGGTACCTACAGAATAGCTGACCTGGATTCAATTCCTGGCACCTCATATGGTCCCCTGTTTTACCAGGAATGATCCTGGAGTGCAAAGGCAGGAGGAAGCCCCTAAGCAAGTGGGTATGGCCCTCTAACAACAACAACAACAACAACAACAACAAAATCAAAGATATATGAAATATATAATAAATAGTTTTGGACCTGGGAATAGATCATTTGTATACTGATTCAACAAACTCAGATCTATTTATTCACATTAGGCATATTGTAGATATTCCCACCTTTATTCCCACCTTTAAAGACAATAGACACTTAAAGTAAGTTTATAGTTAAAGAAATAAAATGGTCCTTGCTCACAGAATTATCTGACTTCACACCTGGAAAATCTGAATCCTCAGATAAACTTAGAAGTAATCAATTATCAATTAGAATTATCTATTAGTCAGGGCTGGGACATAGCAGCGTAATCTAGTCCGGGTTCCATCCGTAGCATCACATGTCCTGAGCATCACCATCATAGCCCCAGAAGTCCCCAAGCATTGCTGGAGTGGCCTTGGTGGTCCCTAGCATCACAAGGCTCAAGCAAAACTAACATCTTCTGGCCCTACCACTGACGTATCGCCCAGCAAGTGGCACCTGGCCCTT
This sequence comes from Cryptotis parvus, assembly GCA_021461705.1. NCBI lineage: Eukaryota > Metazoa > Chordata > Mammalia > Eulipotyphla > Soricidae > Cryptotis > Cryptotis parvus. The sequence continues at coordinate 54,177 of JAJIBD010005892.1, read as the reverse complement.
CCACACTATTTGGTATGTAATAGCCAAAATTCATTTGCATTCTCTATTCTAGTAGGTGAATGAATTTACAAGTTGTATAGCAAAAAAAAATAAAATAAAGAGGATGAAATCTAAACAAAGTTAGATGCATGGTCCTTTCACTGAAAGGTGTTTAATGACAAGTGTTTTTTTTTTTTTTTTTGGGAAGGAGGGCTCATATCTGGCAGTATGTGGTTGGGAGACAATATTTCATGCTGGGGTGTGAATTGAGACCAGCCAGTAGCAAGGCAAGTAAACACCTTAAGCCCTGTTCTATGTCTCTGGCCCCTTGAAGCTATTAAAGAGGATAAATAAAAGTCGCCATAGTAATATACTATGCCCAGGAACTGTATGGTAATGCTGTTAAGGGTTAATTCTCTCCAAAATTATTAATAGATTCAATTCAATTCCAATCAAAGTCCAAACAGAATTGGCCTGACAGGGACTTAGGTGGGGATGGAATGAAGAGACAGAGAACTTTTTGGGTGATGAAACTGCTCTGATCTTGTAAGAGTGAGTATATGTCACTATAGATTTGTTAAAATCTGCAGGCTTTACAAATCCCAAAATGAAGATAATAATACAGGAAATAGGGGTTGGCAGATAAAAGGGTATGAGGAAAAGTGCTGTAGTTTCCACTAAAGTTTTCTGCCAACCTAAAAACTCCATTGTTTGTGTCACATCTAGCTGCGCTCAGGGCTTACTCTAGGCTCTGAGCTCAGTGACCACTCCTGGTGGATACAGGGGAACATATAGTGTGTGTTTATAAGGCGTTGGCGGGGCGGGGAGTTGAAGGGGTGGTGGAGGGGCAGAGATCGAGCCCGGATCTACTGCATGCAAGCTAAGCACCCTCCCTTCTGTACTATCACTCTGGCCCTAAAATTACTTAAAAACAAGTTCTGTGAGCATTAAATACAGGCAAAAAGATACAAATGACATCATTTTAATGTATGTATTGTAATCCACAATGTGGAAGGGAAGAAAAGAGAAAGAGATAGAGAGAAAGAGAAAGAAATAAAGAACCTGCCATAGAGGCAGGCTAGGGGAGTGGGGAGAGGGGACATTGGTGGTGGGAGATGGGCACTGGTGGAGGGATGGGTGCTGGAACACTGTATGACCAGAACCCAAATATGAACATCTTATGAACATCTTTGTAATTGTGTAACTCACAGTGGTATAATAAAATATTAAAAAAGATAAGAAAAATAAGTTCTGGGTGTCTGGGGATGTGACACAGTGGTGAGAATAGTTGCTTTGCATGGATGAGGCCAAGAATTTGATCCCTGGAGCCATAACAGTATGCTCATGGCAAACAAGTTTGTGACCCTTGGACATCACAACAGGCAAGGGAAGGGGAAAATAATAATACACCAAGTCATCAAAACCAAATAAATGCTATTAATTAAAATATGAGGTCTGGGGAGTCAGGATAAATCAACATGTCCTTTTAGTTTTGAGCTTCTGTTGAACTGTCCTTTAGGTAGCATGGTTGCAGTAGTGTCAACAGTAATAGTCTACAGTTCCTTTGCCTTCACCACTGCACAGTGCCCAGGACCCTCTACCACTGTCCCTGTATCCCTTCTAGTCCTCCCCATACTGTTTGGTAACCTCAGTTTTATAGTCAAAGTTCAAGGGTTTGTGCATATACGGTGATGGTATGACAGAGCTCATGCATTTTATTGAGTACTCAGGCATGTTGGGTGGTGCTGAGGTCTCATCTCAGACCTGCAAGACATTTGGCCCTGAGCTATGTCCAGAAACATCTAAACATCACTTATCACTTGTTACTTGTCTTTCCGTTGGTCATCGATTTGCTCGAGTGGGCGCCAGTAATGTCTCCATTCGTTGGGAATGAGGTCCATTATTGTTACTGTTTCTGGCATAGTGAATACACCACGGGTAGCTTGCCAGGCTCTGCCGTGGCTCTGGGTTCACCCAAGGGGGGCCCAGCAACTTCTAAACATGAAGAAATTAGATGTCCAGAAACATCTAAACATGAAGAAATTAAATGATTTTCCTATATGCTTTTGAAAAAGTTATTTTTACTAGACAGTTCTAAATTAATTAAAAATAAACAAATGCAATGCTATAATTTATAAGTGCTTTTAAATATTACATAATGAATATTAAAGAATTTTATTTTTATTAGAATTTTATTAGAAAGCTGGAGAATTCAGGAAGCTAAATAATATTAGCTTCAATATTCAATAGCTGAATAATAGCTAAATAAATAATTCAATAACTAAATAATGTTAATTTTTATTATAGTTTAGGTAGCATGGGTTTAGAATAGTTAAGGCTTATTGATGTACAGTTACTCTACACCACTACCAAAGCAGCTAAGCCTCTCTACCATCTTTATATCACCTCTAGTTTGATGCTCTTTCTACCCCATACCCTTGCCCCCGAGTGCTTGTTAATCAGTGTCATTAATCCAAGGCCAAGGGGTTGTCGTTGTTTGATACTATCTATTCCCTTGTTTTGTTTCTCTGTTTACCACAGATGAGTGAAGTCATCTGGTATCTGTCTTCCCTCTGTAATATTTCACTGAACGTGATATCCTCCAGCTCCATCCAAGTTGAAGCAAATTGCAAGATTCTATATCTATACACACACAAGATTTTACTGTGTGTGTATATATACTCACAACTCTTCATTCTTCAGTTGTTGGGCATTTACCTTGTTCCCATATCCTGGCTATTGTACTAAATGCTGCAATAAATATAGGTGTACATATAGCTGTTCTAGTCCATGGTTTAGGTTTTGGGGGTGTATCTAAACAGGGGAATTGCTGGGTCCTATGGGAGCTCCACTCTGTTACTGAGAAATTTCTAAACTTTTTTTCTTCACAGAGCCAGCACCAGATGCATTCCTACCAATAGTGAGTGAGAGTTATTTTTCACCACATCCCTGGCCACATAGAATATTTCTGATCTTTTTGCTTTTTTTTTGGGGGTCACACCCGGCAATGCTCAGGGGTTTTTCCTGGCTCTGCACTCAGGAATTACTCCTGGCGGTGCTCGGGGGACTATATGGGATGCCAGGGATCGAACCCGGGCCAGCATAGGCCAGCCGCGTGCAAGGCAAACGCCCTACCCGCTGGGCTATCGCCTGGCCCCTATTTCTGATCTTTTTGATAAATACTGTTCTCACTGGGTGAGATAATTTCTCACACGATTTTGATTTGCATATCCCTGATGCCAAGTGATGATGAACTTTTTCGTGGTGCCTATTGCTGTTTTTCTTCTTCAGGGAAGTGTTTGTTCATCTCCTCCAATTTTTTGGAGTAGGATATACTCAGCTGTGCTCAGGACTTACTCCTGACTCTGTGCTCAGGGATTACTCCTTGCTGGACTATTGAACCATATGTGGTATTGCAGATTAAACCTGAATTAGTCATATACAAGGAAAGTGCCTTACCCATTATACTATTTCTCTGGCCATTTCCTCCCACTTTTGTGTTGTTTTTTAATTTTGTGGACACGCCTGGCAGAGCTCAGGGTTTATCAGATATTCCTGGACATCATTCCTGGTGTTGTTCAGGGAACCATTTAAGATGCTGGGGATCAAGCCTTGGGTTAGCATGTGTAAGGCACGTGCCCTACCCACTGTACTATCACTTTGGCCCCAACCCTCCCCATTTTTAACAGTGTTGTTGTTTTGTTGTTATTGTTGAGCTTTGTGTTTTATATATCCTTCATATATTAGTCTTTTATCTGAAAATGGCGTGCAAATATTAAAGTCCCATTTAGCCATGTGTCCTTTTTTATATTAGCAGGAATTTCTTTTGCTGGAAAAATCATTTTAGTTTGATGTGGTCCCAATTTCTAATTTTTGTTTTCTACATCATTGAAATATATCTTTGAGGACACCTCTAAAGCTTACTTATACCCAGGTGCCTCATTAGCGCAGTAGGTAGCGCTTCAGTCTCATAAAGCTTATTTATACCCTGGAACATCCACCTCTGTTTCCCTAATGTATTTTATGGATCCTGATCTAGTTTTGAAGTCTTTAATCTACCTGTGTTCTGGCTGTCAGTCACTATTCTCGACTGTTCATCTAGATTTGCCTTCCCTGGGAAAATGCCTGTATTCTGAATATACCCTTTGAAATTTTATGATTCTGTACCGAATTTGAGTATAAGGGGCTTTATATCACACCAAATAAACCTGAAAATCTGTCCGTTCTCTTAAAATTGAATTTAATTTTGACACTATCTCCCTGGAGAGAGCCTATAATTCCATAGGTTAAGAGTTGAGTTCCGTGGCCTCCTGCTCCTACTCAGGTGCCCATTGCAATCAGACCGTCACAGTGTACTTCAGAGTGAGAAATGATAGATTGTAGATTTCTAGAACTTCCACCTTAGAGTGCTTTAATTTGTTAAATAGCTCTCAAGATACAGTGAAACATTTTTGCTCTCTAGATTACCAGTTTGTTTTAAAAGTGAGGAAGAAAGTCAGGAAGTCATAAAAAATGGTTAAAAAATGTAGCAAGAACAAAGGTCTTCTAAGACTTCTAATGAGGACTACGGAACTAAATGTCTTTTCCCCTTAACAAACTCCTCACTAATGAACCTTTTGTGTTTCCTTTGTTTTAGAGCCATACCCAGTGGTACTTGAAGCAACTTTCAGTTTAGTGTTTGGAGTCCATCTTGATAGTGTTCAGGAACGATGTGGTGTTGGGGGTTTAACCCAGGACCCCGCATATAAAGCAATGCATCCAAGCCCTTTGAACTATCATCTGCATGGTAAGTACCAAGTGATAGCATTTGTAAATAAGCTTTGTGTCCCTCAACATTCTGGGACCTCCATTTTGGAATATCCTGCACATATAAATTTAGGGTACATAATTTGTTTCCTTTCCATAAAGGAAAGGAAACAATCCTTTATGGAAAGGAAACAAATTATGTTTGTTTCTTTCTTCTCTCTATGGTTCTTTCTTCTCTCTGTGGCTCTTTCTTCTCTCTCAGAATTCCTTAATAAAATCCTTCTCATTCATTCATTTTTCATTTCTTGAAATTTCTTTCTTCAAAAATAGGCAATAAATCTGGGGACATCATGGTTGGAGATGGGGACTGATTTCCCTTTTCCTGTGGAGAATATAACTTCATCCCAGTTTGAGAACTTTGAGTCCCCAAATTAGATCAATTCCCATGCTGCAAAGAACAAGTGAGTTTCAGGTACAGCTTGATGGCTGTCATAGTGAGACCAGCAGTATTAATGTCTATGCTGGTCGTATGCAGACTTTTATTAGTTCTGACTTTCCCAACCACTGATCACACCAACATTTTGGCAAGCCAGCCAGAGGTAGGTTAGATCTCTCTTTCTCTCTCTCCCCCTTACTTCTTCTTGCTCTCTAGCTACCATTTGTGCTCACTAATGAAAAAAATAAGCCAGGCCCTCACTTTAATCCCCCAACCTAAGTAGTCAAGAGTCACTGAAAAGGAAGCCTTGACTTCCTGAGTACCATTTGGAAGTTCTCCCTCCCCATAAAGAAAATAAAATAGAATAGGGTTTCTTTAACATTTTCCATTCATAACTGTTCCCAAATTTTTCACGACCGATTATTTAAAAGACCCTCCTTGGGAATTATGATCCATGTTTAGAAAGCTAGAACAGCCCTCGTTGGGAGGAAACCAAGGAACTTTCAAAAGTTGCTTTATCACTCAGGAAATTCAAATGGTTTAAGAACTCTGGCCAAAATGGGCAAGACCACTTATTTATTTCTTATCTAAATCACAGCTTCACAAATGCTATCTTCAGATTGTTGAAAAGCTAGAAAGCAGTAATAATTAAATGTGATAAAATGTAGCAATAGTTGGGGACTGTTCCTCTTTAGGATTTATTTTATTTTATTAGCTTGTTTTGGGGGCCATACCTGGTTGTGCTCAGGCCGTATTCCTGGCTCTGTGCCCAAGGATCTCTCCAGGTAGTGCTCAGTAGACCATAATGTGGTACAGGAGATTTAAACCAGGGTAGGTGCTATCTCTCTGGTCCTTCTGTGGTGTATTTTTACTTGAAGTTAAAGGAATGATGCAGGAGAAGTAAACATATTTGTAAGAAGGGGAGAAAAGCTTTATGTCCCTGGTACTCTCTATCTTAAGACTTTTCTAGAAGCTCACTAACCTACACATTTTAGACTACTATGATTCCTAAATATCACCTTCCCTCCTTTCCTTTATATTAAAAGTTTCCACAATTGAAAGGAAGAAATTAAGTACGTGGTCAGGGTTAAGCACTATTTTTTTGGTCTCCATCGGTCTCCTGAGGTGGTGGATACTTGGCATAGATCATGCAGCATAAGAAAGAGATTGCACTGGTTTCTGAAATGTGAAACATTCAGTCGTTATATGCCAAGAGGCAAAGAATCTGACATTGTACCCAGAGTGCAATGAGTCCTTAATAAATATCAAATTTCCTTTTCCCACTTGGGTGTGGCACCATTTAAAGATCCTTTGGAGGAACACAAAGAAATATAAGGCATTGTTCCATCCTTTAAAGACTTAGTGACTTAACAATGTTATTCTCTGAGTACAGCCCAGAAGAATGAAAGAAAAATTCCCCCAAATCTCTCCCCCACCGAGAGCACAGCCCACTTGGAAGTAGAAGTCAGAGCATTAGCCTCAGCTTGCTAAGGCCTGTGCCCTTCTCTTCCCACCCCCAAATTTAATCTATTTTAATTATTTCTTTATGCGCACTTTAGTAAGCCTGTTATTTTTATAGGCCCATGCCTCTTAATTTTTCTTCCCCAACCTTCCCCTTTCAGCACGCACAGAGAGCAATGCAGACAGAGGCTGGAGACAGGCTCCAGTGAACAGAGATTACATAGATATATATAGAGATGAGAGGAAGCAAGCAAGAAAATGTGGTTACCTCTTGAGGCTGCAGAGGAGCTGTTAAGTGCTGGAGATTTAAAGCTTCGTTCGCTTCTGAGCTAACTTCAAGCTGTTCTAAGCCTGATCTCTCAGACTCCAAACTCAGACCAGCTGTGAGAGAAAGGCTATTACTCCCTCTGGAGCTTTGGGTCTGATTTAGAGGGTGCTTAGAGGAGGCAACGGGAAGGAAGCAGTAGAACAATCACAGCTTTATTTCTGGGGAAACTTTCTTTGCTGAAGAGGAGGCAAAGGACAAAGAAAACACTCAACAGCCATTTAAATACAGTGGATGAAATGAGAATTGGCACCTCAATTAGAATAGGAAAAAAAAATCAGATTATTCTCAGGAAGAACTTGGGTAGAAGGTTGATTTTATCACAGCAGGGCTCTCAGAATGGAGTAATTATCTCAGGAGGATTTGGATATTCACCTGTATAGGAGCAAGGTACTGGGCCAAAGAATCTCAGAAGGTCAGTTTTCATTTTGTTTCTTATAAGGCCCTAGCTAGGGCACCCTGAAGCAAGCCAAATTCAGTCTCCAAATGGATTACAGGAGTAGAAACAGAAACTGGCAACTGAAATGCTTGGGGATGAAATTTACTTGGTCTTCGACTGGGACAAGTAGGTTAACAATTCTTAAGAGGAGAAAGTCTAGAATCTGAGACAGGAGCCACGAAGGTTGCTTTTTGAAGGGAGCAAGTAGTGATAGGAGGAAGAGGAGTAAGGATAGAGAGCTGGAGGCGCAGAGAACTTCAGAGCTTCAACTGAGTCATCTTTTATATAAAGGCACTTGGTGCTGAGTGTAGTCCTGATGGAAAGGATGTCAGGGGCAGGTGTGGGAGTCTGAGGGGTGATCACTCATTGTTTTTTTTAATTAATATTTTATGATGCTACCGTGAGATATATAACAATTACAAAGTTATTCATGTTTGGGGGTTTCGGTCACACAGTGTTCCAGCACCCATCCCTCCACCAGTGCCAATTTCCCACCACCAATGTCCCTGTCATTGTTTTTGATGGGCAGGTGTCATGTTCATTTTGGAGTCAGCAGTAAAAGCTTTGGGTAATAAAGAGTTCTCTGGAACAACTATACAACTGGTTCATGCTCAAGCTTAAGGACCTATAGATAGAGAGGCTGTACTTTTTAATTTTATCTTTTCAAATATATATGATAGAAAAATATTACACTTTCTTAAAGAAATATCTGGTTGACAGACATAGATAGAACGTCTGTCCTGAAATGGAACCATTCAGGGAACAAATATGCATGAGCCCCATAATCGGTGATATTATGAGCATGCTCACAGACTGAAGCCAAGCTGAGGGCCTTGGTGCATGATGGAGATTTCTCAGAAATGTTCAGCCTTGACAACAGGTTGAAAAACGGACTTGTTTTTCGGGTTCTACATTCTCTCAAAACCTTTCTACCCTTTTCTCCATTCTTCTAGAATTTCTCTAGCATTACTTTGCCTTCCGAACTATAGGTGCTTGAGAGTAATGAAAAAAAAATTATTGAACCTGCAGTCCCAGCCAGCATGAACAATCCATTCAAATGATACTTATGCTCTGGCTGCCAGAAAAAAAAGGTCAAATTTGCTAAAATACCAGAAACAGAACATACTTTATCTTTCTGTAGAGGCACCTAGAGTCATGTCAAAAATAAGCTTAGCACAAGATTAGATCAGCTACACTTTGCTTTTTTGTGCCTTGGATAATACTAGGCAAGTGGGTAGTATAATCCCTGAAGAACAGGGTGTGTTTGTATCATCCCTTCAGTACAAAGGTAGGGAGTCAATATGCAAAGATGGTAGCTGTATCTCAAAGGGGCCTGGCCCCATCAGGTCAGAACTGGAATTGAATGAAAGATCAGATTTTGCTTATCTACTGTTAGTTGGTCCTTGGTCTATTCAGATTTTCCTTCTGATCCTTAGGGGGTTCTCTTCTCTCATCCATCTTACAAAGGGGAAATTTAAAGAGTAAAGGTGACCTGTCCATGGCCACAGAGCAAGCTAATGAATGAGAATTTCTAGATTAGTATACAGAATGTCAGAATCCAGAGAAGGGAGAGAACCAGTGTGCAGAACACAGGGCGTGTGATATCCCAAATTCCCTTTTGAGGGTCTTTCAAGGTTTTCACGTGATCAAGGAGTAGCATTGGGGAGAGATTTTTATTTTTTGAAAGAGGAAAGCTGGGGACCCTTCAAATTGCTGGAAGATCTAAAATTGGCCTGAGCCAATTTTACACAGGTAAAATTTCTAGTCTGCAGCACCAGAAATCTTTTCCCAGAGAGTAGAGGACTTCACTCCTAGGACATCACCCCTACAAGAGCACAACAGAGAAATATGGGGAGGAAGTACTGGTGGTGAGGGAATGACTTTAGAGAAAAGGCATTTTATAGGAAAAGCAAGAGGTCCATTTGGGATAGAAGAATAGGTCAGGGAAGGGAGTGAGGGACCAGACGCTTAAATATCCAGCCTATGAATTGGAGCAGAGAGACAGGAGCTTCCCTCCTGATGTGTCCATGGGTGTAGAGTAAACTCTTCCCGGAGAGCTTAGGTCCTCTCAGCTAAGACAATGATTACATAACCTTTCATTTTCAGCTGACTAATGGGCTGCATTAATGGCCTTTTTTGAAATTAGCTTTTCATGAGAGGATAATAGAGTCCTGGCTTTTTAGTAGTTAGTCAAATTGCCAAGTTGCTCATAAACCAAGACAAATTAGAAATGGCCATCCCTTCTCTCCTGAAGGAGTGAAACATGCGATGATTTTTTTATAGTGTCCAGACAGAAGGAGGGTGACTGTGGATATAGTGGAGGTGAATGAATTATTCCCTAGAGCTAATGCACTTTTAATTCAACAGTCCCAGGGATGGATAAATTGTTCCATCCTGGACCCAGTAGCAAGAGGCCAAAAGCAGAAGTCAGGAGTTATGATTTAATGGAACTTAATTAAGTATCACTTCCATTTGACGGTGATCTTCCAGGTCATTAATCTGCAATCTACCTATTGTAACTAATTCTTCCCTAAGAGAAGGAGAAAGTTACCTTTACTTTTTGAGAAGCAAAAGATTTCAGGAATTTAATGACCAAAGTGCCGTTGTGTGAGTATATCTGAAAGCTCCATTAATTTAGGAGAGACTATGACTGGGATTTGGGGCTTAGGTAGAAATGATATGCTGATTTGGGTTCAAAGGTGGTTTCCAAATGAATTCTATAATGTGAGAGCTAACAGACCTGAGAGATCCATTCTTCCAAGAGTCTCATTTTACAGATGAGAGTCAGAAAGAAAACGCACCTGCCCACCCACAGAGCTGAGCATAACAGCAGACACCCAGCAAAAAAGCAGTTCCCGCTCATTCTCGCCTCCTGTTGCTTCCTCTGTGGCAGCTAAACATCTTCTGTTGGTTGCACATTTTCTTTTCCCTGTGGAGGTCCCCTACCTCCACCTGTTGTTTCCCTGTTCTTTCTAGTTCCTACTTATCTTCCTACATTCTTATCCCTCTCCTAGAGCAAGGCCAGAGCAAGATCTTTCGTCAAAGCACAAAGGACAAAATATCTATGTTTCCTAGACTCAATGCATGGTTGAGACGCCTCATCTTTTTCTTAACACTTGCTGTAATGGTTTATTTTTTTTTAAATATATTTTATTATACCACCATGAGATAAACAATTACAAAAATGTTCATGTTTGGGTTTCGGCCATACAGTGTTCCAGTACCCATCTCTCCACCAGTGCCCATTTCCCACCACCAATGTCCCCGATTCCCTCCCTCCTCCCCTAGCCTGCCTCTGTGGCAGGCTCTTTATTCTTCCTCCTTTTTTATTGCTTTTTTGGGTCACACCCGGCGATGCTCAGGGGTTACTCCTGGCTCTGCACTCAGGAATTACTCCTGGTGGTGCTCAGGGGACCATATGGGATGCCGGGATTGAACCCAGGTCTTCCGCGTGCAAGGCAAATGCCCTCCCTGCTGGACTATTGCTCCGGCCCCTACCTTGATTCTTTTTTAATAGCTGAATACACAATAGCTGAATCCTACTCCTCCTGATTCCTTACCTTCTCTTTCTTCCTTTTCATACCCATGTTCTTCTGATGCCAAGCAACAGAAACACTCACCCATGGAAAGAATCACCCTTCTAAGTCCAGGACAGATTCAGAAATGGTAGAGAAAAATTACTGTAGGAATCTAATTCTTTTCAGAAGAGTGACTCCAGCTCTCTATATTACCAAGAATTGAACACCTGCTGCAACTCACTTGCCAGAGAGATCACTGGAGGCAGAAAGATACAAAGCAAGTTAGGTGAAGCAAGTTAGGTGTAGTCTCTGGAATAGGATTCACACTTCTTGGGTCTTGTTCTACTTTCACTTCACTTTTTGAACAACCAACTTATGGGTGCACTAGCAGGCAAAATTCCAAATTAATTGAACATCTAGTTGAAAGACTTCTTAAATGTTATTCATCTGGTAGAATTTTCCATTTTTCCGAAAGTTCCAAGCCACATTAAACAAAGATGTGAATCTTGTCAAGATGGTAAAGTAGAAGGCAAGAAAATTGTGTGGAAAGAATAGGTGAAAGAAATAACCTCATTCAAACTATTATTTAGTGAGTGTTTTTAGAGTGGATCCTATGTTCAGTACTTAGCACTGACTGGTGGAGAACCTAGAAGAAAAATGTAAAAATGGCATTTCCTCTCTTTGGACTTTTACTTAATTAGAACATGCAGGAAAGATCAGTGGTGGCCTGAACAGTCAGGAAGGTCTTCATAGATGAAAACAAACTTGTGGTGGACCTCGATGAATTCAAAAGATTTGCATTGACCTAAAGAAAACTGTGAACGAAAGGGGCTTGCTGGCAAGGCTGGGGTAGTAGAACCATAACTTACTTCAGCCCTGATAAGAAGTGGTAATCAAACCACTAGGGCTGGAAATCTCATTGAATGGAGCATTGAATGCCACGAGAAAAGTTTTAAGAGAGGGAAGTGGGGGGGGGGAGACTAAGCAATGTTTAATTTAAAACTTCCAGTAAACGGAGATCAAAAAGGAAAAGAAAGCTCTTTTAAACCTAGCCTACCCAAGATCAACAAAAGATTCCGGCACGCAGGGATGAACATGACCTTGCAGCCTTGCAAGCCCTTGCCTTTCTGTAAAGACTGCCCAGGCGCCTGGGTGAGTAAGCGACCCTCGGGCTCTCTCTCTCTAGGTGCCCATGGGCACCCCCGAAGGAGGGAGCACGCCATAACACGGTTGCCATTTTCCTGCATATGTTCGAAATCTGGACTGACAAGACGAGCTGGATAATTTTGCTCAGTTACGTATTGAATTCTCTTCTCTGTGGTACAGGATCCCCTTGAAGCGTGACAGCTGCAATGACTTCCAGATGTTCGCCTCCTCTCTTCTAGCAGACTTGGGTGGATGTGGTAAACTCAGCGATGGAAACCAAAAACCCAGCCAGATGTACCATGTCAATGTCAGCAACGCACACATCTGGCTTCAATAGCGACCGCGATAACCAGAACAAATGGCTGTTATTCCCGCTGTATTCGACTTGTCAGCATACCCGGTTAAAGGGCGGTGGGGGCAGGGGCGCACCCATGGGGGGCTTCTGGGAGACCTGGAAAGGTTTGGGGGGGTGGGGGTGGGATAGCCAGGCCAGGCGTCCGCGGCCTCCGGCCAGCCAGGGTAAATATTTGCTTTGCTGGCCTTGGACTGGGAGCCTTGGCCTTCACCCGGAAGACAGCGTCTGAGCGTTCCTCCCGGCTCAAGGAGGGTCTGGGGCGGGCGGCCACAGGGAGGGTGGGCCTCCAGCCCAGCGCTCCCCGCTAGTCTTTTGCCTGGCCGAGGGCGTAGGCTCAGCCTTGTCTGTCCGGCTCTGCAGCACCCAATGCTGGCCAGGGCCGGCAGTGCTGCGGGATTCCGGCTCCTTTCTCTCCGGTGGGCCACGCAGAGATGTGGTGCGAGGGGGTCTGCAAATACCGGTTGGAGTCTGAAGGCCGGGCCAGGCTCGCCAAACTGGTGCCCTGCCTGGCAGAAAGCCGCCAGCCGGGCAGAGCAGGCTGGCACCGTGAGCGCGGACCCGCAGGGACCAAGGTGGCGAGGATGAGGCTCCTGGAGGGAAGAGCTGGTCCCCTGGGGAGTCCAGGGATTTCTCCCACCCCCCATACCCTACCCCAGCCCCGCTCCCCCAAACCCCATCCCTGTTTGGTCTCTGTGTCCTGAATCAGTTGGCAGGACTCAGATCACTACATCTTAACCGTTGTTGTGTAATGATCGTGTTTTCTTCATTAAAACAAAACAAAACTAAACAAAACCCAAGGCAAATGGATGTTCAGGAATCAACACCGATTTTGAAATCGGGCGTCCAGGGATGGTGGGTAACCATGGCCCTGTCTTTTGTCGCTGGGAGGTCAGGCTGGCGCTGTCAGCTATGGAAGCTGCCAGTTCAATCCCCGTAAACCCCTGCTCTGCCTTTGAGACCCCCTGTACCACAGGAGCACCACTCGGACCCAGGGTTCCATCCTCAGACACTGCAACAGCGAAGGGGAAGAGAAAAACTAAAAAAAAAAAAAAGTTTTTTTTAATTAAAAAATCACAACTTTACTGTGATCAAAAGTGATATTTAAAAGATTTTAAAAGTCAAACATTATTACTGGGTCTAGAACAACAGCAAGGAAAACTCTAATTCCTTGACTACTCCCAGTGACTCTCTAACCAGAGCATTCACTTGTTTTGGCTTTTTTTTTTCTTTTTGGGTCACACCCAGCGATGCTCAGGGGTTTCTCCTGGCTCTGCACTCAGGAATTACTCCTGGCGGTGCTTGGGGGACCATATGGGGCGCCGGGATCGAACCCAGGCAGGCACAGGCTGGCGCGTGCAAGGCAAACGCCCTACCGGCTGGGCTATCGCTCAGGCCCCTGTTTTGATGTTTTGGTTTTGGACCACTCGGAGCTCAGGGTTCCCTCCTGACTTGCTGGGGACCATATGAGGGGCGGGAATTGAACCTGGATGGGTCCCACAGGGGCAGGCAAGTGTGCTATCTCTCTGGCCTGGCAATCATTTATTTAAATGTTTGAAAAAGGTTATTTATTTAATGTAAGTTTATTTATAAGAATATATGTTTTCAATTGTCAAGGGTACTAATACCAACCTAGCTAGAACTGAGCATTAAATACAAGCAAAAAGATACACATGACAACCCTTTAATGTATGTTCTGTAATCCATAGTCTGGTAGGGAAGGAAAAGAGAAATAGAGAGAAAGGGAAAGAGATAAAGAACCTGCCATGGAGGTGGGCTGGGGGACGGGGGAGGGAACCGGGGACGTTGGTGGTGGGAGATGGGCACTGGTGGCGGGATGGGTGCTGGAACACTGTATGACCAAAACCCAAATATGAACTTTTAATTGTATATCTTCATAATTGTATATCTCACGGTGGCATAATAAAATACTTTAAAAAATTTTTAAAAATAAAGTCTTACCACTTAAAAAGAAAAAGAATATATATGTTTTCAGAATAATGAGCACCACTTCACAGCTCTTGAAAACGTTTGTTACCAGGGTCAGAAAGACGCACAGCTGATCCGATGCCTGCCTTGCACATGGGCCCCCGGTTGGACGCAGCCTGTCAGGGGTGGTACCTGAGCACAGAGCCAGGAGTAAGCCCTGAGTCCTGCCAGGTCTTGGCCGGAAACAGGCAACGCAATATGTATGTTCCAGTCCTGCTCAAAGCACTGCTGTCTCTCCGTCACACGGCAGGCCCTCCTCCCGTGAGCTCCCTCTCCTCCTGTGATTACCCCAGTTCTCCTCTAGAGCTCAAGAGCATGTTTTGTTAGGCTTTGCCTAGTCTCTTGTTTTTTGTGTTTACTTATTTATTGGTTTCCAGGCCACACTTGACCGTGCTTACTCTTGGTTCTGTGCTCAGAAATCACTCCTGTCGGAACAAAGGGGACCATATGTGGTGTGGAAAATTAAATCTGGGTCAACCACGTGCAAGGCAAGCACCCTACCTGCTGTTTAATCATTCTGGCCTGACGCTCCACATGTGAGGGGGCACATCCAGGATTTATCTTTCTCCTTTTAACCTAGCACTTTGCCCTCTCCTGTTCTATCCAGCTTGTCATAAAGGTCAGGATTTCATCTTTTCTTATAACTGAGTAGTATTCCATTATTTATATTATATAATATATATCATAGTTACACTTATGTATTTATATTATATTTCAATATATATTTAGATTAAGTATTGTGTTTATTTAACATATGTGTTATAGATATATATTTATACTTTGTATTATATCTTAACATTAATAATTATATTGTATACATATATGCATATGTTTATATTATGTGTTATATTTATTATATATTATGCATGTATTATTCACTTATATGTTCTTTGGCGTATGAGTTACTTCCATAATTTGCTTATTGTATCGCTATAATGAACATAGGTGTGCATGTATCTCTTTGAATTAGAACATTGTACACAGGAATATATACACAGTTGTATAAATGCTCTTTATCACCATTCAACTCACTTGCATACATTTTGCCTTTGCTAATTCTCCCAATATAGCTGCATCACCATTTTTGGTCAAATCAATACTAAGTATTTACTGTATGACTATGTGATATTGTTCCCAGCTAAGCTTTGCAAAATCCTACAATTATGTTTCCATTCTCATTCAGCTTTTTATATGAATGGTATGAATTATTTTTCCTGGAATTATTGCTTTACTTGCATTCCATTTCATTTACTATGTACCTATTACTATTCTAATTTATTTACAATATCTCCCATCAATATATTCAAATACTGATATTCTCTCATTATTTCCTTGGCAACCCTCGTGGAACTTTTTGTAGCCATAGGGATTAAGAGCTCTGTGACCACATTTTACAGCTATAGTCCGTGAATGGATATTCTGGATGTTCCTTTCACATTAATGTATCTTAACCTTATCTCTGCTGTTCTCCTGTATTGGAGTCCTTGGTGCCTGAATTATACATGTGGTGGGAATTGCTGGTTGTCCTCCCAAATCCATCCTTTCCTTCTTCCATAGTGAAAATTGTAGATAATAATGTGGATGCCCTACTGAAGACTACATTTCCCAACTCGTTTTGAAGCTGGAGGTTACACTATTAGAAGGATTTGCCAAGTGAAAGCAAGTGGAAGTAATATATGCCACTTCCTGGCTTCCCCATAAAAACCTCCATACTTTTTCCATCTGGTGAGCTAGAATAATGAAAGGGCCTGCAATCAAACTTTGATCATACAGTAAAAGGATAATGCCCTCAGATAGTTTTTCTCAAACTTCAGTGTGTACCAGAATTACCCAGAGGGCTTATTAAAACACAGATTTTTGGGCTCTAACCTCGGAGTCTCAAATTTATTAGCTCTGGTGTTAGAACCTAAGAGCTTACATTGCTAACTAGTTCTCAAAATATGCTGGTGCTACTGATCTGGAGATCACAGTTTAAGAATCTCTGCTATAAGGGGTGCATTGAAGTAAGATAGAAGGAATCCGTTTCCTTATATGACAATACAGAGTTTCCCAGCTGCACTGAAATACTTACCTTGAACTTAGGTGTGAGAAAAAAATTAATTTACATATCGACATTGGAAAGAGAGTACAGAGGTTAAGGTGCCTGACTTGCATGTAACCTACCCTAGTTTGATTCCTGGTGGCACATATGGTTCCCCAAACACTGTCAGGGATCAGAGACACTGATCCAGCTAAGTGTAAGCCTTGAGCACAGTGTGGTGTGGCCCTAAAACTGAAAAAAAAAAGAAATAAAAAATTAAGTGTATTAAATGAGTAAATTATTTTTGTCTTTTCAAATTATGTCTTTTTTATTCTTTTTGGGTCACATCCAGTGATGCTCAGGAGTTACTCCCCACTCTGGACTCAGGAATTACTCCTAGCAGCACTTGGGGACCATATGGAATATCGGGATCAAACCCAGGTGGCTGTATGCACGGTAAATGCCCTACCTGCTGGACTATCACTCCAGCCCTATAGCAATCAATTTTCAATCACCATTTCTTCTTTATTCCTGTCTTACTACCTTGTTTTAGCATCCACCATAACTTCCTGGAAAAAGAGGATAACTTACTTAAGACTTTGAGTGTCAGAAAGTGTTTTTATATTGATTTACTTTATTATATTATGCTTATATTTACATAGATCACCTATTTATATTTAATAGTTGATTTCAAAGATCTGTATCATTTTGTTTGCTTTTACTCTTCATTGACACTGTGATTCACAGAGTTGTTCATATTAGAGTTATTTCAGGCATACAACACCTATTAGTGTTCCAACACCAATCCCACCACAAGTGGAATCTTTCCTCCATCAATGTCTCCAGGTTCCTTCAACTCCCAGCCTGCCCATTTGGCTGGCATATAACAAATTAATTTCATATTATTTGCTCCAACAAAACTTAAAGGAATGGCAAATGGAGGTATCAGAAAATAAATAAATAAATGTCAATTTGTGATGATTGATTGCTATTTGATTTAACCATATTAATAAAATGCTAACTTATTATTGAAAATGAATAAAATCATTTAGAAAGCTAGGGATAAACATACTTTTCTTAATCCAGTGGATAACTATTATACATCATTTGTGAGTACTATACTCAATGTCACATGTTTGTCCTATCCTCTTAGGATAGGAGCTAAAAGAAGCTCTTTTAGTGCTCCTTGCAAAACTTTTAGTGCTCCTTGCAAAACTGGTTTCAAGTTTATGAATTCCCTAAGCTGTTGCCTGTCATTGAAGCCCTGTATCATTAGTTAAAACCTGAATCATAGCTGGAAAGAATATTCTTGGTGAGAGAGATGTTCATTTGAGTACAATGTATCTTGGAGTTTCCCTACTTGAGTCTATTTTTGCTGGGATCCTTTGGGCCTCTTGGATCACAGTGCCTATAATCCTCAACTTTGGGAAATTCTTTTTTTTACCCTTCTTTCATTTATTTAACACCGTGATTTACAAAGTACAAAGTTTTTCACAATACGGTTGTTAGAAAGACTCATCATTCAGCACCAATCCCACCACCAGTGTGCCCCACCACCACCAGAGACCCGCATTTCCCACCCACCACCCATCCCCATCCCCTTGCCTGCTCTCTTAGCCGACATCAATTATGTTGATTATTAGAGCTCGTATAAGGGAATGGTATTGAAGAAGTCATGGCTTTTATTTTCTGGTTTGTTGTGTGGGAGGGAGTCTGGGAGATTCTGTTCTTGGATTCTCTTTCTGGGTTTCCAGACACAGTGGTCTTCTACTGTCAACCCCAGACTCCCCACCACTGCACCTACAGACAACATTATTTCACATTCATCTCAACCTCTGTTTGAGCTTGTCCAGTGCATATACTGAATAATCTATTCTATATTTCTTGTTGGAGCTACTTCTCTAAATAGTTGATGAACATGGTTTTAGGCAAAAGTCATTGGAGGTTCTAAAATCTCCATTTGTGCCTCGTGTATAGGAAATTATCAATATGTTCCTACAGACTACACATTATGTCCACACACTTGTGTTTCTATGAAATATGATGGGATACCTGTTAGATGAGTATACCCATTTTGATATATCAGGTGGCCACTTTGTGGCCGCATGCCATGGGGGATGGGGCTCTGATGAGCTGTGGAGTCCAGATCTTGGGAATGGTTGCGGTTGTGGTGCATGAAGTTTTCTGGCCTCTGAGAGTCTGGGGAGGGGGATGAGGACCAGAATCTGTCCCCCTTCCAGGATGCCCCATCAGCCTAGCACAGGGCAAGTGGTCAGAAGCTCCTCCTTGAGCCTGTGTACCTGGATTCTGGCTGACAGTGCCAGCAGCAGTCCTGGGCGGGCCCACCAGGCCTTTTCAGAGGGGACCGAGGTGGGAGAAAGGGCCCCAGCTTCAGCTCCATGGGAAGCCTGGAGAGTTATCAGTTTCTTTAACCGTTGTTTCTTCATCATAGTTACCTTCCTGTTTTTCAGGACTCTTCAGGGACTCTACTGATTCTTGTACTGCTCCTCACCCCATAATTCTCTGGTATGCTTTCCCTTTTTTTAGATTATTTTCTTTTTTTTTCCTTTTTTGGGTCACACCCGGCAATGCTCAGGGGTTTCTCCTGGCTCGGCACTCAGGAATTACTCCTGGTGGTGTTCAGGGGACCATATGGGATGCCGGAGATCGAACCCAGGCCGGCACAGGCCGGCACAGGCCAGCCACGTGCAAGGCAAACGCCCTACCTGCTGGGCTATTGCTCCAGCCCCCTTTTTTAGATTATTTTCTACCTAGTGTTTTCCTCCTCATCTTGGAGCTCCTTGTATTTTTATCAGCTTCTGTTATTCTGCTATTTGAGCTTCTATTGAATTTTTTGTGTTACCATGTTCTTCATTTCTGCCATTGGTGACTGTACTAGTTTTTTTTTTATCTAGACTCTTACACTTGTGCTTTGCCGACTGCTGTGCTATTATTTCTTTGAATTCATTGAGCATCCTCATCATGCTATCACTAAAGACATTGAGGATTTACCGGCATTGTTTATTGTCGGGGAATGCCGCCAGGGTCCCCAACAGTGTCAGGACAGAGATCTACCTCCGAGGACACCGGAGAACAGATGAAAACTCACGAGTCCGGTGCAGTTCCAAAAAGGCTTTTAATAGTACAAAAGCTCTTCCAAAGCAATCCAATATAATGAACAAGCTCTAGCTCTGGTCCAAACTTAGACCATACAAAAGAGCCTAAGTCTCCCACCAAAGAGAAAGGATCTCACCCGAGCTGAGTCCTACCCAGAAGAAGGAGCAAAAGGCCAAAGAGCAAAAAGCCAAAAGCCAAAAGCCGCAAGGCTGAGGAGCCAAAAGCCACAGGAGCCAAAAGCCGAAAGCTAAAAGGCCCAAAAGGTAAAAGTGAAGGGGCCTCAAGTCAGCCCCTTATATACACCAAAGTAATCCAATCAGGAGGGTCATGTCAACAAAGAACTCTAAACAGAGTGTAGTGCCACACTCTATTGCAGGTATAAACAAAGGTTATGCCAAGGTCTAATCCTTTCTACCAAGATTATCTCTTATGTAAAACACTGGAGAGAGAGGGCTGGTGTAAAGTAATACATCTTAACTTCATGAGCTTCATGCAATCTAGATGGTACCCACAAGGTCCTTATTATTATCTGCACCAGGGTGATTCTGAGTATCTTGTTCTCGTGTACTGAAAGGGTCACACTCGCCTGCTTAGAGCAAACTAGTCTGATCCTTCCTATAGTCTTCCTATAGTCTCAGCGTAGCCAGGGTGGTAGTCTCCTGGTAAATTCTAACTGTCCCACGCTGGGTGCAGTGGGTATAAAGAGGAGCTGTGCCCAATCTAGAAAACATAGAAGTCTTAGTAGATGTATGAGTCAGAAGTTACTCAATCAAGGTGACTTCTGTAACTGCCACACCCTCTAGCAGTGTTTACATAGAAGAGAGGTCTCATTAGAATGGACCTGGCTTAAATAGATTAAGCTGGGAGTGGGCAAAACAACAAAACTCCCAGAGTTTTTGGTACAACTTCTACATGTTTTCCCCATGGATTGTCTAGTGTTTTTTCTATGCTGGAGTTGAGTCTTTGTAGTTAGACTCTCTGGAAGGTACTGAGGAATTAGGCCAGAGTATATCTATTTCTTCTCTGTACATCTTCACCAAATGACTGGAAGAAAAACTATGAGCAGTGTGTAATTTGTGGAGTAGATCTGTCACTCTCCTTTCAATAGCTGTGGTATAGGCATAAAGTCAGGTGTAGAGGCTGGTGGGACCTTAATGATAGGGACTTGTCCAGTGATATCAGCCAGACACAAATCTTACATACTTTTTATTCTAGCTGGGTATAGAATTCTGAATTAGAATCATTTCCTGGGGCCAAGAGATAGTTCAAAGGAACAGAACACATGTTTTGCATATGTTTTGGAGATCAGCTGCAGTTCTGATCTTCAGCACTATCTAGACCACTAAGCACCACTGGGTGTGACAGTCACCCACATCCTCATCATTTCTGTCAGAATTTCTCCTGTCTTCAGTTGCTATTCTGAATCTCATTCTCATGCAATTTTTGTTTAAAAATTCCTTTTAGATATTTAAATATCCTTTTTATTCTTGGCGATATCTTGGAATGACTTTTCTAGTCACTATACTTTATATCACTTTCTTTCGATTCAGACTCATTAGTCTTTTGTAATTTGCTCCCATCCGTTTTCTTGGCTTGTTCTTTCTAGAGCTATTACCTCTACCTATGTAAAGGCTAATTTTTTTAGCCTTTACATTTTCTATTACTTTATATTTATGTTATACCTTCTGGAAGATTTCTTCAACTTTATCTTTCACTAGAAAATGTATATTTTTTTCATATATATCAAACTACTTTGAGCATTTTCTTCTTTCCTAGAGATATTCTTTTACTTCCTACCTTATCTTTTATTTCCTCTTTTTATTGGTTTGCTTTGTTTTGGGGTGTTTCATGTTAGGTTGTGTTTCATATTAGCATTTCTCTGATGTTTGATAATCTTTCCTTCATGGAAAGTGATAGATACATGTCACTTACCACAGTTTATGCAGGAACTAACATTTCCTTTGGTGAACCTCTCTGGCTTTTTGTCTTGAATGTATCAGGTAGTAGCTTATATAAGAAGTCTCCAGTCCAAGGAGGAGGAGAGAGGTGACAAAAAAAGTAGGTGAATCTGGCTGTCAGATCTCTTACAGCTGGTCATAGGCAGGGCTGGGAACTTTACCTTTCATTTAAAGCTGATTATTATGTAAACTTTCACTTATATATGCTCCTTTCACTAAGAATGATCACCAGGGGCCAGAGAGATAGTACAGCAGGTAGACTGCCTACAATGCATCCTGACTCTGCATCCCTGTCCTCTGAATCCCTTAGCACAGAAGAGTGATCCCTCAGTGCAGAGCCAGGAATAAGCCAGGTATGACCCCAAAGCAATAACCACAAAAAGTAAGAGTGCCTCACTAGGGCCAGAAAGATAGCTCAATGAGCCAGAATGCCTGATTGCATACAGGAGGCCCAAGTTTGATCCCCAATACCATATAGTCCCCTGAGCATCGTCAAAACTGACCATCAAGCACTGAGCTGGGAAAGGCCCTGAGCACCACTGGGGACGCCCCCTTTCCAGAGTAAATACTACACCATACCTTCAGTGGCCTGGTGTAGATGAACCACTGCTGGTCATTTTTCTAGACGACAGCTTCTGTCTTTTTGCATGATAAGGGAGGTATTATAGAGTGGTTAATTTCTTTATTTTCTTTTTTTTTTTTGTTTTTTTTTTTTTTGGGTCACACCCGGCAATGCTCAGGGGTTCCTCCTGGCTCTGCACTCAGGAATCACCCCTGGCAGTTCTCGGGGACCATATGGGATGCCGGGATCGAACCCTGGCCGGCATGGGCCGGCCGCGTGCAAGGTAAACGCCCTACCCGCTGGACTATCGCTCCAGCCCCTAATTTCTTTATTTTCATTCATTCGTTCGTTCGTTTGTTCATTCATTTGTCTGTCTGTCTATCTATCTATCTCTCTCTATCATCTATCTATCTATCTATCTATCTATCTATCTATCTATCTATCTATCTATCTATCTATCTATCTATCAATTTATTTATTCATATATTTAGTGGACCCTAAGCTGTGGTTAGTAGGCCTGAGGACGCTCCCAATGCCCTGCCCAAGGATGTATTGACATGAATCCTTAGTCCTGCCTTTGCTTTGATAGGTCCTGATAATGGTGTCTTCATTCCTTTCAAGAAATCTTTTCCTTTCTTTTTTGAGTTCCTCTTTTACCCTGTGATTTTTTTTTAGCCATATGTTGTTCAGTTTCCAAATGTTAAAACTTTTCCTGTTAAAGAAAACTTGACTTTCTTCTGATAGATAAATGTTAAAGAAAATTTTACTTTCTTTGATAGTTAAATTTTTACCTTCATGGCATTGTGTTGATATGATTTCATTTTCATTTTTTCCCTGACATTCATAATTTATGAATACTCAAATTGTCTCCATAATTTTTTTTGGAAATCACGATTTAAGCACACTTGAATTGTCACAGTGTGTGTTTTATCCTGGAGAATGCTCCATGTGCACTGGAAAAGAATGTGTATTTGAATATGGGAAGGGGCGTTAGAGACTTGTACATGTCTATTTGTCCCAGTTCTTCCAATTTGTCATATTAGACTTCTATTTCCTTGATATTCTGTCTGGCTGTTTGTCTAACAGAGTGGGGTGTCTTCCATTACTATTGGTTTGCCATCAGTGTATCTCCTCAGGTATATTAGCAGTTGCTTTATAAACTTTGCTGTGCCTTTTTTTTCTTTTTTGGTCATACCCAGCTATGCTCAGGGGTTACTCCTGACTCTGCACTCAGGAATTACTCCTGGCGGTACCAAGGGACCATATGGGATGCCGAGGATCTAACCTGGCTTGGCCGTGTGCAAGGCAAATGCCTTATCTGCTGTGCTATATTGCTCTGGTCCCCTGCTGTGCCTTCATTTGGTGCCTTCATGTATATTGATAAGTTCTTTGGATCTATTGATCTCTTAACCAGTATATAACGATTGTCCCTATCTCTTAGTACTTTCTTTAGCGTGAATGCATTCAGTCTGGTACATTATATAGCCTTCTTGGGACTGTGACTCAGCAATAGAAAACTTATTTTACATGTGTGAGAGACCCTGAGTTCAACCCTGACAGTTCAAGAAAATAAAGGAAAGAAACAAGACCCTATGTTTTTCAGTCTGTCATTAGTTTCTACTATGAGACTGTTTATTATGTGAGTTCAAATGTGTCTCTTATAGGCAGCAGAGAGATGGATTTTGTTTTCTGGCTAACCACTCTGACTTTTATTAGAACTTCAGTCCATTGAAATTTAGGGGAAGTATTGATAAAAAGGAATTTGTTGCCATTTTTATATGATGATTTTGGTTATTTTTTGCCATTTTCTTTTAGTAGGAGACCAGCAAATGTTCTTTGCACAACTTATTTGATGATGCCCTCAGCTATTGTTTGTATGACAATGTTTCTATTACTCTCAACTTTGTGTGATAAACTTGTAGGGGGATTTTTGGTTATAGGTTCTTTTCATCCAGTACTTTGACTATCATTTAGTTCTCTTCTTGTAGAAGTCTTGATGTGAGTCTTTATTTTTTCTTTCAAAATTTATTTTAGTTCTTTATTATTATTTAAAATAAAAACCTTTTAAATAGAAGCACATGATTTGAGCTACTATATTTCAGTTGTACTTGCATCAGTGGTAGAGTTTGCAATCTTTTTTGTTTCTTATGAAGAACATATTTTCATATTATGAAAACCTGGAGAATTGATATAAAATGGAGCCTAGAATATTTTATTTTATATTGCATCAGTAATTCTAGAATTTTCAACATTTGCATCTTGTTAACAACCCTCATTCACATCAGGCATTATTCAATGTACTAACATTAAAAGAAGGCCTTCCTTCCTTCAGACTTTTATTTCTGAAGGAAGTAATGCATACAGGGAGGCCCAAGTTTGTATTTATACAAACTTCCCTCCCCTTCCTCCCTCCCCTCCTCCCTCCTTCCCTCCCTCTCCCTCCCTCCCTCCCTCCCTCCCTTCCTTCCTTCCTTCCTTCCTTCCTTCCTTCCTTCCTTCCTTCCTTCCTTCCTTCCCTACCTTCCTTCCTTCCTTCCTTCCTTCCTTTTTTCCTTCCTTCTTTCCTTCTTGATGTGAGTCTTATGGTGTTTCTCTTGTTTATGAATCTTTGCTTCTTTCTATTTGATCTGAGAACACCATCTCTCTATCTAATTGTTGTCATCTTGCTTCAATGTTTCTTGGTGTTGTTGTATTTGGGTTTATTTCATTTGGTACTCTGGGCCTCCTCTGGTTGGGGAAGTTCTCAGCAATTATGCCTTCCACCATTCTTTCTTCCCCTTTCTTTTCTAAGAATTTCGATAATGCAGAGGCTGTTTCTTTCCATATTGCCAAATAGATCTTGAATTCTCTTCATTAAAAACCACTTTCACATTGCTCCTTATTTATTGATGATATTAAGTCTTTGAGGTCACTGACTTGATTCTCAGCATCTTCTATTCTACTGCTGAGTCCTATTACTGTGTTCTTTTATTCCTTCATTTCTCTTTGAGTTCTTTCATTTCTCAGGGATTTTTTTTCTGGTTTTTTGGGCCACATCTACCAGTGCTCAGGGTTGGTTCTAGCTTTATACTTAAGAATCACTCCTCATAGGCCATCATCAAAATATAAAAAATAAAAAATGGTAGCAAGGATGTGAAATAAAGGAAAACACATGCACATAGCTAGAAAATGTAAACTAGTACACCATGGTAAACAGTATGGAGGGCTCTCAAAAATTAAAAATGAAATATGATCTTCAGAATTCCACTTTGAAGTATACATCTAATAGATTTAATCTACTTTTGTTTTACTGAACTAGATCTAATGATCAAGCTTCTAAAGATGTCTAAAGATGAATTCCCTGTGTTGAAGAGATGTATGCACTACAAAATTATTAAAAAGTATAAACAATGTAAGTGTCTATTTTCAGATGAGAAGATAAAGAATATGTATATATGATACATATATCCTACTGTGTATAGTATATACATGTTGGAATGTTATTCAGTCATAAAAAGGAGAACCTGCCAAGGAAAGACAAGTATTGTATGACCACATTTATATGTGGGATATAAAAATTTTGAAATCATAGAGTAGAGTGGAAGTTGTTATCAAGTGTTGGAGATTGAGAGAAACTTAGGAGGTTGTGGTCAATTGGTGTAAACTTCAGGTGTAAACTTCATATATACATATGTATATATATGTATATATACATATATATGCATATATATGTATGTATGTATGTATGCATGTATATATCATGATGGCTATACTTAACAATTCTGTATTGTATGAGGCTGAAGCGATAGTACAGCAGGTAGGGTATTTGCCTTGCATGTGGCTGACTTGGGTCCAATCCCTGACATCCCATATGATCCCCCAAGCAATGCCAGGACTAATTTTTGAGTACAGAGCCAAGAATAATCCCTGAGCACTTCTGGGTGTAGCCCAAACTCCAACCAAACCAAACCAAACCAATTCTGTATTGAAGTTACTGAGTTAACTTTAGGTATTCTTATCATAACAGCAACAACAAAAATGGTAACTATATCCTATGAAGGATTTGTTAACTAACCTGATTGTGATAAACATTTCACACATTTCACAAAACATCTCAGATCCTCAGGATCACTGGATCACTTGACTTGACATCCGTTATTCATCGATTTGCTCCAGTGGGTGCCAGTAACATTTCCATTTGGCCCGATCACGTGCTAGTGTAGCCCAATGGCATCTGCTTGCTTCAGGAATACGAAGAGCCTCAAACCATTCTTTCAGGGTCTTGATGAAGAAGTCTGTCCATCTTGCAGGTGTGCGGCCACGTGATCTTTTGACATTCTGTGGGGTCCAGTTGGTAACGGCTCTAGTCCAATGGCCGTCTCCAAATCGCATTACATGTCCAGCCCATCTGATTTTCGATGCCTTGGCAAACGAGACAGCATCCCTGATTCTGGAATAGCGATGGAGGTCGGAACTCTGGACTCCTTCTCTCACTTGAGTGAGGCGTGATATTCCAAGCATAGCTCTTTCGATTCCTGTCTGGGAGACCCGAATAGCATTCTCATCCTGCTTTCGTAGGGCCCAAGTCTCTGAGGCGTATGTTAATGCAGGGAGAACGGTGGAGTCAAAGAGATGTGCCCGGAGCCAGATGTTCTTTGACCTTTTAGCTATTTCTTGAATGCCTTTGAAGGCATTCCATGCCGCTCTCTTCCTCCCGTGCAGCTTAGGTTTTAGGTGGTTCATGATGTTGACTTCTCGTCCTAGGTACGCATAACTGCTGCATTCAGAGATGTCTGTTCCATTGAGAGTGAATGGGGCCTCTGGAACTAGTTCATTTTTCATGAACATAGTTTTGTTGAGATTCAGCTGTAGACCTATCTTTCCACATTCTCGGTCAAAGTCAGCCAGCATTTGTGCCACTTGGCTAATATTTGGTGTTATTAGAACGATGTCATCAGCGAAGCGGAGGTGGTGTAGTTGCCGATCACCTATATTCACTCCCATTCCTTCCCATTCTAATTGTCGCATGATGTTCTGGAGGGTGGCACTGAAGCGATTTGGTGAGATGGTATCACCCTGCCGAACCCCCTCTTTTGACATCAATAATCACTTCTTTGTAGAATGGTGAGATCCTGGTGGTGAATCTGTAATAGAGCTCATAAAGGATCTTGATGTATTGGTTTGAAAGCCCTGTTTGGCTAGGGCTTCAATGACCACTTCAGTCTCCACAGAATCAAAGGCTTTCTTTAAATCAATGAACATGAGACAGAGTGGCATCTTGAACTCCCTACAAACTTCAATGAGCTTGGTTACCATGTGGATATGGTCGATTGTGCTGAATTCTTTCTCTCTCTCACCTCTCTCTCTCTCTCTCACTTCAGGATATTTGTAAAATTCATTCATTCATTCATTCGTTTGTTTGTTTCTTTGTTTTGCTTTTGTCACACCTGGTGATGCTCAGGGCTTACTACTGGCTCTGCACTCAGGAATTACTCCTGGTGGTGCTCAGGGGACTGATGATATGGGATGCTGGGGATCGAACCTGGGTTGGCTGCATACAAGGCAAACGCTGTTTGTGTTGTTCTATCTCTCCAGCACCTCAGTATATGTCAGACGTACATGATGTTTTATCATTTATGTATCAGTAAAAAGAAAAAGAAATCAAACCACACAACAAGAAGTCTCAAACAGGGCTACCTGCTGTTGAGGCAGCCTGGGGTTGAGTGGGAGGGGTGGGGTACATTGGTGGTGGAAATGGGGCACTGGTGGAGGGATGGGTGCTGGAATACTGTATTACCAAGAACCAATTGTGAACACCTTTGTAATTGTATGTCTCACGGTGGTATAATAAAAAAATTAAAAAAAAAAACAAGAAGTCTCAGAAGACTTAGAAGAAACAAAACAAGTTCCAAAACAACTTCTTTTGAATAATATTGTGTTGACTAAAGCTGCAAAATTTAGAGTTTGCTAATTAAATATTAGAATTTGATGCTTTATTACATACATATATATTTTTACTGTATTTTATCCATGATATCCAGGGTGGATTGGCACATGGATTCTCAAAAATGGCTGTTGGTTTTATGACTAATCCTAAGCAACATTCTGATACCACTTGCCTTCTCTAAGGTTTAAATTATATTTAGCCCCTAAGCCTTAGAGCAAGGTTAGTTATCTATTGGGCTACAGTCAGGAGAGGCATGCCCAGGAGTATTTGTGAGATGCCTGGGCCCTTTATCTGCTCACCAACAATGCAGGTCCCAGCTGAATCTGATTATAGTTGTTTCTGATTTATGGGTCACCTCCACCCTCATTCTTACCCTGTGCTGCTTAAACTAGATCATTAAGATACAGCAGGTGTTCAAAATTGTTTTGCTATAAAATGTAATGGGCTTAAAGTGTTCAGAGATAATGCATTCCAATATCAGAGTATTGATGAAAGAGTATAGATAGCTTGGCTTGGCTCCTGTCCCGCTGTATGCTCTTTGCCAGGACCCACTCATTAAAAATTGTGTTTTTCACTTGTTTCTTTTTCCCTCTCTAAATCTTCCTTCTGCAATAGTGGCCTCTGATTAATATCCTTGTGCTCTCTGAGACCCAGAAAGTGGTTTAGTTTTGCTAGGACACTTTAACAATAACATGATTTATGAAGCAATTCATTGGAGCCAGGAGCAGTGTAATACAACAAATTATTTTCACAGGCTTTCTCTGATGGCTACCACAAATAAAAAAAAACAATGATAGGAAAAGATGAGGAGCAAATAACACAGAAACTAAGGTGCATCCATGGAAAGTACAAAAATGCACAAGATCTATTGATCAGTAGACCTGGGAATTAAGTGGGGTAGCATGAGATGAGGGACTGTGGGACTATGTTGAAGGATCTTAACAGTGATGAAGGGATCGGTACAAAAGAGTGCATTTACTACTATTATAAACAGTTATTAATAAAAATAATAAAACTAAAGGTACATGCTTGCAAAATCTAATTTTTTTGTTTTGTTTTTGAGTCCACCCTGTGGTGCTCAGGGGTTACTCCTGTCTCTCCTCAGGAATTACTCCTGGCTATTTTCTGGAAACTATGTTGGATGCCAGAGATTGAACCCTGGTCGGCTACATACAAGGAAAGCACCTTACTCACTGTACTCTCTCAGCCCCACGAAGTCCATCTTAAATAATCAAGCATGTGGTAGGGATAAACTTGCCCCTGGTAAACCCAAGTCAAGTGAAAAGCCGGTGATAGGGATGTAAAGGGAGTTCTCACTGTATTTCCATTTTGACATATTGATGTTGCAATAAAATACATACACTTCAGAGTACAATTCATTGTCACCAGGCATTGGCTGAATACAGCTTCCCTCTCCAATCACCAACTCTAGTATTGTATGATCAGGATTAAGGATCAGGCTGGAGTTAGAGTCGTCTGAGTTTCTAGTATGTGCTGATGATATTGTTCGAGGCAAGGAGACCTTCTCCTCTGCAGAGCAAATATGCCCATTTCAGAGGAGTCACAAATTATGGTGAGATCTGAAAGGAAGTTCTGCTTACTAGAAACCATACCTCTTGAAGCATTAGAGCTAGCCTAGCAGACTGCTTGCAACCTGCCCAGGTTGTACAGAAACTAGGCTTCCAACAGCTTCATGAGTGATGGGGCAGTTCAGTATGAGAAAGACTGGATCATTAGCTCCATCTAAATGCAGCCTCTGAACCTTGGACTAAACCAGTCTTCTTCCTCCAGCTGGGATAAGCAGCTGCCTTTGGAATTTTGCTCTGAACTTGACTCATGACTCATATGACAAAGCTTTTTTTTTTCCTCATTGACTCTTGAAGCTTTTCAGACTATAAAAGGGAGGAGTTGAGGAAAGTCTCTTAATCAGAGAATAATTCTTGATTAAACAATCATCATGTGTCCAGCATAATGTTTGCTGCTGGTGCTCCTTACCAATATAAAGACAATTGTTCCCTTCTCGTAAGGAACTGACAGTCTAGCTGTGGAAATCATGTAGGTACATAAACAAATAGAAAATGATCAGGTGCTGAATTACATAGCGCTGAGACTAAATGCAATTTAAGTTTAGAGGACTGGATTTGTAAGGGAAGGATTCATGAGTATAAATGGGATGGAAAGGCTGGGTCCACTGGGTATTCAAATGTGGCAACATGAAGTTCAAAGTTCCCTACAGTACAATACATTTGGGGGGAAAAAATGAAGCTTCAAGGCTTAAACTGTATTTCCTTCTGGCTGTTTGACAGGTAGCGTGTGGAACAGAATGCTCACCAGAGAACTTTTACAGTGTGTTACCAATCCCCATACTGGCCAGGCCAGTGGCCCTGCTCTTCACTCACACTGTATCAGGCTTGGTTTTGCAGCTCACAGACTATGATAAAATAATAGCATTCCACTCCAGGGGCTAGATTATTTAAAAGCATGTGACCCTGTGACTTTCATCTGTTTCTGTCTCTGTCTCTTTCTCTCTCTCTCTCTCTCTCTCTCTCTCTCTCTCTCTCTTTCATTGGATAAAGCCAACTTCCATGTCACAAACAGTGTGCATGATAAGGAATTAAGGAACCGAGGCTTTCTACAAACAGCCAAACTCAGCTTGAATCTGGGTCTTTCGGCCCCATTCAAGTTGTCAAATGACTACTGCCTTGAGGGTTGCTTGGCTGAAACATTATGAAATAAAATAAGTGAAAATTACCCTCCTAAACTGCTGCTCCTGAAGCCCAGGATCCATAAGAAAAAAAGCATCTCTGTTGGGAGCTTGTTCCCTACAACAGGTAGGGGACTTGCTTTGCAAAAAGCCCACCCAGGTACAATCCCTGGTATCCTATATGTCCCTCTGTTCTGAGCCCACCAGGAGTGATCTGTGAGTTTGGAGCTAGGAGTAAGTGGTCCAAAACCCAAACCAAACCAAACAAAATGAAACCCACCTGTGTTGTTTGAAGCCATTGTTGTTGAGCACTATCCCCTCTGTGCCAACCCGAGCCTGTTATCTTAAGGTTAGGTCATGCTTTGTATAGTCTCAATAGAACCAGGACATCTGATTGTAACACCTTCCTGGGAACAACTTTATACTAGCTTTTTAAAATTCAAGGCTGTTAAACTTGATCTTGGTGCTTGAAATGGCCTCTGACAATGCTCTCGGGTTTTCCAGTCAGGTTCCCTGGCTGCAGGTACACCGGACAATGGCAGTGTATAACTCAACTGGACTATTCAGCCAAAATGTTGCAGTCCTCCATAGAATTTGTAAAGTCAGAATCTAGGCAAAATTCCCCCCCCCCACAGTAGATATGAGGGCATGATCAGTTCCAGTTGGAGAACTTCCAGGGGAGTTTTGCAACAAACTGGAGCATGGTCTGCATCAGGAATCTTGAAGCTTCCCAGAGCCATTGTGGAGAAATCCTGCCATTGGCAAAGAACTTGGTGAACACACTTTCTCTGGGCCAACGCTGACAGATGATGGGGTTTTCAAAGTGGCTGAATTGTGTGAAGGCTTGGGAGAATGGCAAAAGAACCGGGGTAGGAAACCTCAATGCTCCCTGGGGCGGGGGAGAAAGAGGAGCAATGATGGCATGGAACAGATACTTGGCCTTTACAGCAGCCAGTGATGTCATCTTCCACTGTTCCCTGCCTTGGTAAGGGGTGCGGT
>JAJIBD010005892.1:0-17500 GCA_021461705.1 Cryptotis parvus | reverse complement strand
ACTACCATATTCTAGAATTTAGAAGTACTATCACAGGCCTGCTCGCACAGCCGCTTGCGGCCGTGAGGTTCATCAATAAATGCTGGATTTTGAGATGACTACAAGAGTATGCTACTCGCACGGCAGAGCCTGGCAAGCTACCCGTGTTGTATTTGATATGCCAGATACCAGTAACAATTATAGACCTCATTCCCATGACCTGATGGAATGGTTTGAGGCTCTTTATGTTCCTGGAGCAAGCTGGTTCCCTTGGGCTCTACTTGCATGAGACAGGTCATATGGAGATGTTACTGGTGCCTGCTCGAGCAAATCGACGATGAACGGGAAGACAGTGATACAGTGATACAGAAGTACTGAATGGCCACAGTGAGCGTAGCCCACACCATATCAATGGGCTTTGCAGGGGCCAGAGATCATTTCAAACCCCCAAAGGGTTGGGTGAGTAGATGGTAATCATGGACCTCTTGACAGAGTAGAATAAGCTGATCAATAAAATCAATCAAGGTTCAGGGACTGAGGATGGGTCAGTGGCATAACATCTCCCCTTGCAAACCTCAGGACAAGAGTTCAATCTCTGGCGCCACTCACAAACGCTAAACCAGCTCTTGGAGGTTCTGATTTTGGGGAGTCCCTCTCATAGTTTAACAAACTGCAACTTTGGGGGCAGAAGACACAGAAGGGTAGGAGCCCCACAACTAAACGGTATGATTCCCCCCAACCCCACCACTACCCTGCCTGAGGAGCATCGCCACTAAAGACAAGTTAGCACGTGAGTCAGGAGTGTAACTGACTCCACAGTGTGTACGCTGTCACCTGCACTGCAGGCAGAATGCGGGACGGCTAATGAGTGCCACAAAGAGTGAGCGCTGCCACCGGGAGTGTGCGACAACGCCTGGTCATTGCAGCAACAGCAGCAAAAGGAGAGGAACAGGGAGGAAGAACCAAAGTCCTAAAACTCTAAAGGAGAGGAAAGGGGAGGGAAAAAAAAAAAAAGATGAGCACACAAATCCAGAAAGTCCCCTGAAAGAAAGGCCCCTGGCATTTTTAAAGGCTTCAGCCTCGTTCCTGGGCGGCCAGGAAGACTAGGAGGCAAGCTGGGGCAGGGTAGGCAGCTGGGGGCCTGCCAGCCGCCACGCTCTGCCTCCCAGCCAAGCAGAGGGGCTTTTTTTGTGAGGAAACAAGAAGAGAGAATAATCCCAGCTGGCAGGGCACTCCCCAAGGAAGTCAAGAGGCTTGGCTTTCAGTCGCCCTCACTTCCTATATGTCGGTGTATTTGTTGGCAGAGTGCTCCGACTAATTAAAGGAAGTGTGTGTGCCTTGGGCGCTGGACCCTGGCCGCAAACATCATTCTTTCCAGGGGTCTCCACCGCAATGCTACCGCTGCTGGTAGGATGAATTAGGCTCTCTCCCAAAAAGTCAGGGCTGCGATTCCAAGCCTGGAGGCCAAACAAATCCCCCACTGCTGCTTCAGCGGTTGGGAATAAAAGCGCCTGTATGAGCCCCAGGTTTCTCCCTCCGGTTACCCACCCAGGATCTGGACGGGGCCTGCCTGGAGGGAAAGTCTGCCACAGTGAAAAAGAAACTAACTCTTCCTTAGGTGCCATGCAGCAGCCTGATGGACTGGGGGCTACCGGGAACACTCTCCCCCCACTGCTTCTTCTGTCAACTTCGTGGAATCTGACCTCGTAAATTCTATTTCACAAAGCCAGAGTCAAGGTGCGCAAAACAGAGGTGACCAGTTTTCCTTAGGACTCAAATTCCACCTGAGGCCTAACAGTCTTCATGAAAATGGCACCAGTGAGCGTGCAAGGGTCCAGTCCACTCACTCAGTCCACGTAAGTGAACCCAATTACACACCAATTGAAGGAGTCAGGGTTAATGGGCTCTGGGGTGTTGGAGTGAAACCTTGATCAACACTGTACAAAAACAGAGAAGAGCAAAGCAGAGCAAAGCAGAGCAGAGCAGAGCAAAGCAAAGAGCAGAGAGAGCAAAGCAGAGAGCAAAGCAGAGCAGGAGCAAAGCAGAACAAAACGTCTTCATGGGAAGGCTGGTCAGCACCGAGTTGCCTGAGGTGCCCAAAGCCAGCTAGGCCTCAACCTGTGGAGAAACCTGGAGCCTTGTTCTCCTTCCTCTCCTGTGATCCCTTTCCCTCATGATGTCCTTACAGAATGTGTTCATGGATACACACACACGCACACACACACACACACACACACACACACACATCATGCTTAAACCTTAATCACAGCCGTATAATGAGGCAGGGTGGTTATCACCATATTGTCTCAGTGGGCTTCCTGCTCTAATTAACTCATTTCCATCAAGCTGTTTGGATTTGGTGTGCTTTGATTTCCAGGAGTATACACAGTTTACAAGCATATTCAGCAGATTCTGAACTCTGCCTTGCCCACCCCAACAGTTTTAACATAGACTAGATTATAATAACAGTCATGGAATAGCAGATGTGTCTTAGGGATATTACTGAGGGAAGATCACCCTCCAGATCATGACACATAAGCAGTTTCTTTGAGAAAATTCAACGGGGAGGAAGGGTGAAAAAAAAAAAGAACAATGTTGAAAACCAACCCTGAGGTAGTTTTCAGATCCACAATGCCTGTAAGCAGCACTTGACTTTCTTTCTTTTTTTTTTTTTTTTGTATGATTGGCCTTTACAGTCCTAGCTAGGTCAAATCCAGCCTCCAATTGAAATGAATCAGAAGAAAGAAAAGAATGAGAAGATGTGCTCTAAAGGACACCAATGTTATTACTAGTTATAAAGAAAATGTAGAAACTCAGGCCCAGAGGCACAGACTGTAAATTCTTTCCAGTGGTCTGATGCTACATCTTGGAACTGGTGTGTGGGTGACTACGTGACGAAGCTCTCCGCCCCAGGCTGGAGAGGGTTCCTGGAAGTGAGGTACACCACAGCACTGCTGAAGCAACAAAGTCATTTGAGACCATCTGCTCCCTGCCAGCGGAACTTTAGACAATGGAAGAGAAACCCTGCAGCCCATCTTGGCTGGGTCTGTTTCTCTGGAGTCTGTGGGACTGGGCGCTGGGTAGCAGAGTAAGAGCTACAAAGATCCTGCTTTGCGGTTGGCCACTGCATGACCAGGTTGGGTGGGGCTCGTACTGCAGCCCAAGGAAACATGGCTTGGAAACTGGAGTCCTGCTTGCCAGTCCTGCCTCAAATGCACATCAAGGCCACATCCGCACTAGCAGCTCGGACCACAGTGCTGCTTTGACGGGCACGCCCTGAGCTCCCATGGCTTGGTTGAGTTCTCTGACCACCAAGGAAGAGGAGGAGGGAAAGCACAGAGACCAGCAGGTTGTTACATGTGAACAAATTCTTGGACCTTAGGAGAGAAAGACAGACAGGAGATAGGGTTGCTGTGCTTGTTTTTGGGTGTGGTGTGTGTGTGTGTGTGTGTGTGTGTGTGTGTGTGTGTGTATCTTCTCACAAGTTGTTCCAAGTTCATGATAAGCTCCCAACATTAAGAGTCTCTTTGAGGAGTTTGTTGTATGTGATTCAAAGGCACAGGACTCAAATTCCTCTTAAAATATACATCAGTTTGAAAATTAAAGGGAAAAATGTTGAGGCAAGACATGTTTGGATCCCTGTCAAGCTCAGAGCCTTTGGAAAGCATTTGGGAAGCCAGGATGTGGCTTTTCCAGACTTCCCTTCTTCGCTGCCTCTTCCACGCTTCCCTACTCAATGCTCAGGACTGTTCTTTACCACCTCCCTCCCCTCCTGGTGGGACTTTGAGAAGTTCAATACCAGCTATTTAGCTGTTACCATAGTTTCAAAAAATAGAGACTTTCAACGTTTCAGAAGTCTTCATACTTTCAGTCCTGCCTCTTAAACAAACAAACAAAATATTTCCCTTCTCCCTTACTTTTTAGGTGCTTGTTGCAGACTGGCCTTTGCACTCACCTAGTCACACTGCTCACACACATGCTTGCTAAGAATTGTACTCCTGGTTGTTTGTGCACATTTTTGTTGCAGTGCTTACCAGGGGACGACTTGGATTATACACTCACCAGCATTTACACTCGTATTGTCTAAGGACCAAGAGGACCAAGGTACTTGTATGTTCTAGTTGTGGCACTCATTAGGCTACAGAGTATCACTGTATCACTGTCTTCCAGTAGATCATCAATTTGCTCGATTTCACAAACTACAGAGTAATAGAGATTATTATATTTTTTGTGGACCCTCACTCAGTGATTAGGGTAGTGCCAGGGATCAATGTTGCAGACTCATGCTTGCAAGGCAGGTATTTCATTACTGAGTCTCCCAGCCTAGGGCTGGGAAACAGCATTGCAGTTAGCATGCACCCAACCTGGGTTTGATCCCTCATACCACACAGTCCCCCGAGCATCGCCAGGTGCAGCACTGGAGGTCCGCAGTGCCAGGAGACCTGAGCAGTACAGCATCCTCAGCGCTCTCACTGAACCATCAGCCCAGTTGGCCGAGAATTGCCAGTGGGGTTCTTGGACTTCCTGAGCGAGGCTTGGGAGACCCACAGATGAAATAACGAGTAATGAATAATTAATAAGCCCACACCCGCAGCCTTGCCATTCTTAGGAGCCCAGGTCTGAATTCTTCCCCACAGTATCAGACCCTTTGGAGTGGGCAGTGACATGAGAGGTTGTCAACTCAACCACTACACCCCAGACAATGAAACTTAGGCCCAGAGAGTGACTGGCTTCCTTCAACTACCCCTCTCCCGCACCCACCCACCCCTGGGAGAAACATCTTGGTTTTCTCAAGATGATGACTTGCTCGGCAAAGCTTGTGAGTTCCATTCACACCTCACCTTCAGGATTCCGTAGCCCTTGATGTCCATCTGCTGTTCACAGCGGTCGCATTGTAAACGCCTCTCGCTTCCTTTCCTGTCTCACTGGCCACATCTCTCAGGCCAACCTCCCTTTCCTGACAATTCTCCTGATCCTTCACATGCCCTGAACAAAGTCTCCCTCCAATCTTGTGACTGCTCCTTGTAGGCTACATCTTCCTTCTGGAATTAATTCCTTCTAGAAGTGCAGTCCTCTCTCCCGACTTTGTTTACTTCTTCTTCTTGTTCTTCTTGTTCTTCTTTCTGTTCTTTTTCTTGTTCTTCTTTTTGTTGTTGTTGTTGTTGTTGTTCTCCTCCTCCTCCCTCCCTCGTCCCTCCTCCTCCTTGTCCTCCTTTTTCTCCTTTTCCTCCTCCTCTTTTATTCTTCTTTTTATTTTTTGGCTTTTTGTTAAATTTTGAGAGTATTTTGCATTGAAAAATATTTTTACCTTAGCTGCCATCTGACTCTCCCCAAGCTGCCATCTGGCTCACCCCTAGCTCAGTTGACCATGAGGCTCCAAGGAGGTAGGATGGGTTTTGGTCCGGGCCCATCACCTCTGTAGGGCCTCAGAAGCAATTGGATGAGACTCCGCTCACCATAATAGCTGCCATTTTTGCGGATTCCACAGCTCATCAGAACCCACCTAAGAGAGATGCTGATCTCAAGGCCAGCTCAGCAGAGCAGCCAAGTTAAAGCCCAGGTAGGCAATTCTCGGAGGCAGAAGTCACAGAGCGCTCGTGGAGATGGAGCTGGGATCCCCATTCCCCTCTCTGTCCCATCTGGGAGGCCTGGTGGCCCCACCCACGAACTGCCTCAGGGCTATCGGCCATCATGCAGACACGTGGGGAAGAGCTGCTCATAGTATATCAAACTAGTGGAACCAGTCATGTTCTAGGAACTCAGTATGTAAATTCAAGAGCAGAAGAAGTCAGAAAACCTCGTACAACACAACCACAACCACCCTCTGGTCCAGACTCCACAGCTGGACACAGCCCAATCCAAGAGAGAAGCCGAAATCAAGCCCAGGCATGTGGGACTTGGTGACTATGCCAACCAGGATTTTAGGGAGCCTGGACTGGGGCCACCTCTCCCCACCTTAGCTCCCTCCACAAAGGCCTAGTCACCCCCCAGAACTGCTGCTGGGGCTCTGAATAACACCAGGTATTCAGGTGCAGGGCGGACACTCTGCCTACCCACCCTGTGCTAGACAGATGGGGTGTCTTGGGGTGGGGACAGGTTTTTTCTCCTTGACCTGTCCTCCTCCAGGCTCCCAGAAGTCAGAAAATCTGCTGCAACACAACCACAGTTATCCGCTGGTCCGACTCCACAGCTGGACACAGACCCAACCCCATGGCGCGCAGGCACCTGTGCAATATCTCAAATACCAGACGTGTACCACAAATGTCTGGGAGTCAGAGGCTAGGTAAGACAGAGAAGGGAATAGTGCTGATAATCATTGAAAATGATGATACCATCCGAGAACTGAGCATTGAATATTGGCAAAAAGATACACATGATAACCTCTAAATGTATGTATTAGAATCCACAATGTGTAAGAAAGGGAAGCAAGAAGGAGGGAGAGAGAGGAAGAGAGAGAGGAGAGAGAGCAAGAAAGAGAGAAAGGAGATAAAGAACCTGCCATGGAGGCAGGCTGGGAGATCGGGAGGGAAGTGGGGACATTGATGAAGGGAAATGGGCACGGGTGGAGGGATGGGTGCTGGAACACTGTAGAACCAAAACTCAAACATGAACATCTTATAATTGTATAAAAAAAAAAAAAAAATATTTTTACCTTCAATAATAAAAGGTGTTGATGGGGCCGGAGTGATAGCACAGTGGGTAGGACATTTGCCTTGCACACGGTCAACAAGGGTTAGATCCCTGGCATCCCATATGGCCCCCAAGCTCCATCAGGAGTAATTCCTGAGTGCAGAGCCAGGAGTAACCACTGAGCATCACCAGGTGTGACCCAAAAAGCAAAAATACATACATACATGCACACATGCATGCACACATACATACATACATACATACATACATAGGTGCTGAATCTGGGTTTTGAATTTCAGGTGTGTAGGGCTTTTGGTTAGCGTTTAGGCTTTTCTCTCCTGATAAACACAGTTAAGACTTCATCCTAAAGGGACACGAGGCTGGTAGCACATTTTGGGAACCCAGGGTGATGAAGACTCCTTGGCTTAAGCAAAATGGCAGGACCTTAAAGACTCCCTAGGAAAGGGAATTGGGCAAAACACAAAACCTGGAGTACTTGAATGTGTGCCTTCTTGAGCATTTGTAGGGAAGAGTCCTTGGCATTGTGCTGGATTTGTTCCCCTCTCTAGAGGATTGTGGAGTTAGGACGGAGAAGGACGAGGAAGCTAGTGGGGTACAGTTAGCTAAATTGTGCTTCACACTGCAGCTGCCCTGGCCACCAGCATGAGCTGAGGACTCAGGAGACTGAAGGAGATTGTCACCTCTGGGCCCTGAGAGACAGCATGAAGGCAAAGCAAGCAGAGGAGAATGGAACAATGGGCAACTCGTGAGAGGTGGGAGAGCAGGTGTCCCGGAGGAGCAGAGAGCTGTGGGCTGCCAACGGCCGCCAGAGAGGTGTTGCCCCTGGAGACAAGCTCAGAGTGTGCCCAGGGAGGGGAGAGGAGCCATTGCCATGCCGATAGTAAGGTTGCTGCTGCCTGGACCCCTGAGAACCACAGGCTCTCCCTGATCTCTGAGACGACTAGAGACTATTAGAGAGCCAAAGGGCTGTGGAGTAAGACAGCTGGGATGCGCGGGGCTCTGGGAGGGAGGGTCAGATTCCTCCCTCATGCTGCTCTTTTTAGCTGCTTTGACTCCCAGACACAAACTCCTGAGATGTTTTTGTTAATTTGGTGGGGGGGGGTTTGCAAAGCCAAAAATGCTCAAAGTTTACTCCTGGCTCAGTACTCGGATGATTCCTGGTAGTGCTCAGGGGACCATCTGGGGTTCTGAGGGTCAAATCTGGATTGGCTGCGTGCAAGGCCAGCAGCACCTTACCTGTTGTCCTATCTCTCTTGTGCACCCCCAGTCTCCTAAGATGTGCCAGTGACAAAGGGCAGATAGCACAAACCAGAGATAGGGCTCTCACAACCCACTTCAGGTCAGGGTATCACTGTCACTGTATCACTGTCTTCCGGCTGTTCATCGATTTGCTCGAGTGGGCGCCAGTAACATCTCCATATTCTTGTAACAAGTGTAGCCCAAGGGCATCTGCTTGCTCCAGGGACAGGAAGAGCCTCAAACCATTCTTCAGGTCATGGAATTGAGGTCCATAATTATTACTAGTTTTTGGCATAACAAATAAAACACTGGTAGCTTGCCAGGCTCTGCCATGTAAGGTGGTATACTATCAGTAGAAGGCTCTCATCTCGAGCATTTACCGAGGTCAGGGTAACTTGTTGGTTATTTTCTCTTAGTATATTAACGAGATCTCCCAATCACAACTTTTGGCCTCTTTTGCAGTTATGGAAAGAATATCTGCTGAATGTTCCTTTGGAAACATAGTAAAGTAATAACAAATGGCCAAAAACAACAGAACCTGAGAACTGGTCTATAGAATCAAGGTGAAGATGTCGGGGAGATGGGCTGGGGGTGGGAGGAACACGGAGACACAGGCGGAGGGAAGTGATACTCTGATAGGTGTGGGGGGTGTTGGAACATGGTCTTCCTAAAACCCTGTCATTAACAGTATTGTAAATCACAGTGCCTAAAATTTAAAAAAAGTCCTTTGTAGATTGTCTGTCTTTCCTTTCTGGTTGCTTAATGGTTTGTTTCTTTGTCTTTGATACTCTGTAATTCAATACAATGGGTCTAAATTTGGATTTGCTTTTTTTTTCTTAAATCATTCATGTGATTTTTAAAAACCAAACAGTGCTTTAAATCCTTTAGTAATATGGGGAATTCTCATTAATAAAATAGACACATAAATAGTATCTTCTTATATCCCATTCTTTTTGAAATTTTTTATTTTATTTATTTTTATTATGCCACTGTGAGATATAAAATTACAAAGATGTTCATGATTGGGTTTCAGTCAGTTTTCTAACACCGGCTCCATCCACCAGTGCCCTATTCGTACCATGAATGTCCCCAATTCCCTCCCACCTCCCCAGCCTACCTTTATAGCAAATACTTTTCCTTTTCTTCTCTCTCTCTCTCTCTCTCTCTCTCTCTCTCTCTCTCTGTCTCTCTCTCTGTCTCTCTGTATCTGTCTCTATCTCTCTCTCTCTGTCTCTCTTCTCTTAAACATTGTGTCTTGCCCTACAGACATTTAGGGGTTATCATGTAAATCCCTTTGTGCACATTCAATGCTGAGTTCTAGTCTGACATTACCATTTCCCACAATTAGTATTATATGCCATTCCTGATGTGTTATCTCTTTAAGTTTTCACAATAGAGTCTTCTATCTGTCTTACAAATAAGGAAATGATTGCAGAGGGGACACGTTATTTGTCCAGGTTGGTGTCTTGTGTACACTAGAGCACTTGATTTCTGGGGTCCTTCAGATGCCCCAGACAAAAGTGTCCAATTCTCATGCTGAGTGAAATTAGCCAGAGGGAAAAGGACAGATATAGAATGACTGCATTTATTTGCAGGATATAAAAAATAGTATGATTCCAATATCCAAGACCAGGCAAAACATGGATCAGGAGGTCTTGTCAGTGGGTGGAATCTACCGCAAGTGTGGGGAGTCAGAGGTTAGGTGAATGTTCTGCAAAAAAAAAATCTGATCCATCTGGAACCGAAGCAAACCTGTTTCCTAGCTCAGGAACATTCTATGGGCTGTAGGACTCAGCCTGGATGGAAGGATACAGCCTCTTCCTCCATGGAAAGGACCTGTTTGGGACCGGGGGGGGGGTTGATCTTATAAAAATACTATGGATTTGACAGTGCTTTAGATCAGAACTTAATAAAGATGAGTTTCTTTTTGGCAGGTGCCACACCCAGCAGTGCTTAGGGATCACTTCTGGAGGGCTCAGGGAAATCATACGGGGTGCTGGGGATCTGAACCTGGTCAACTGCTTGAAAGGCAAGCACCTACTCACTGTACTATTGCCCCCACTCAATAAAATGAGTTTCTATGTTTAAGACCCTCCCTGATAAAGTTGTCAAATTAACCCTGCAAGTCAGCAAGACTTTAGCCAGCAGACACAGTGATTGGCAAAGCTGTGAGCTGTGCCCTGACAATTTGGTCACTTGTGAGGGAGATCCTACCATTTCTTAGACAATTACAAAGAAGGTGGCATTTGCATTAGGCTTGATTCTGGCAATTCACTTCCAGTAAGCAAGGATCCAGAAGTTGTGGGTAGCCTGGTAGGTAAATAGGTAGAATCGCTATATCACTGTATCACTGTCTTCCTGTTCATCATCGATTTTTCGAGCAGGCACCAGTAACATCTCCATATGTCCTGTCTCATGCTAGTAGAGCCCAAGGGCATCTGCTTGCTCCAGGAACATAAAGAGCCTCAAACCATTCCATCAGGTCATGGGAATGAGGTCTATAATTGTTACTGGTACTTGGCATATCAAATAC
Source organism: Cryptotis parvus (assembly GCA_021461705.1). Lineage (NCBI taxonomy): Eukaryota > Metazoa > Chordata > Mammalia > Eulipotyphla > Soricidae > Cryptotis > Cryptotis parvus. The sequence continues at coordinate 7,098 of JAJIBD010005892.1, read as the reverse complement.
GACACAGGTAGCTTGCCAGGCTCTGCCATGTGGGTAGCATACTCTTGTAGTCATCTCTAAATATAGCATTTATTGATGAACCGCGTGGCAGTGAAGCTGGGCTGTGATAGGCTGGTCTGCTGGGTGGAGTTCTGATGAGGGGGAAGTCCGGATGTGGAAAATGGAGGCCCTCATGGAGTGGGGGGGTCGCCTGGCTTGTTACGAGGCTCTGCTGGCGTGTCAGGCCAGGGCTAGAACTCCACCATCCCTCCCGGGTGCCTCGTGAGTGGCTGGGCACAGGGAGAGTCAGTAGCAGCTCTGCCCCCATGTCTGTGAGTCTCCAGACGGGGCCTCATTTGGAGAGTACAGCGGCTGGTACAAAGTGTGTAAGGTGGACAGCCCAACTGTTACTAACACTTTAAAAACCTCGGGGCTCTCTACAGACGCCAGGGCAAATTTGAAGCTGCTGAGACCTTGGAGGAAGCCGCCATGCGGTCACAGAAGCAGGGCCTCGACACTGCTCACAAGCAGAAGGTGGCCGAGGTGCTGAGTGACCCGGAGCACGCCGGAGAAGGGGTTCAGCCATGAGAGTTTGGCATATTCAGGTAGAATATGCCAGAAAATTATTGGCATTTTCATCCCTCAAGGGGAAACTTACCTTTAACACTTCACAAGTTTAATGGTGACTTCCAAATCTATGTCTATTCTATGCTTTGGTGAAAACATCAAAAAATGCCATCACAGACTTGGAAAAATGCATGGAACTTTTAAATGTATTGTTTGTAGCTTTAAACACTTGATTGCTTTCCAGTTTAAGGAAATAAACATCTCTGTGAACCCACAATCTCTGCAGAACTGATTTTGTTCTGCATGGTACAGATTTATGTGTACACAAAGCACTCTGCATAAGGCACCCTCCTCTTAAAAGAAACCTACTAGTCTGAGATACTGTAAACAGACCTCAGAGCTGGCTGCCAAGAGAGAGCATGGGGAAAGACCCCAGGACAGTGTTGGAGGAATCCTGGCACTCTTGTGATTGGTGTGATGTGGTAGCACTGTAAGCAGGAAACAGGAATATTAAACTACCATATGCCATGGAACCCCAATTACAAAAATAAAACTCTTTGCAGGGGAGTCACAGGCAAGTTTGGTTAAAGTCCAACTATTTTCAGACGTTTAAAATGTATGGATCGGGCCGAGCCATAGCCCAGCGGGTAAGGCGCTTGCCTTGCTCGCGGCCGGCCTATGCTGGCCCGGTTCGATCCCCAGCATCCCATATGGTCCCCCGAGCACCGCCAGGAGTAATTCCTGAGTGCAGAGCCAGGAGTAACCCCTGAGCATGGCCGGGTGTGACCCAAAAAAAAAAAAAAAAAAAAAAAAAAAGTCTGGATCATGGGCCTGGAGTGATAGGTAAATAGGTAGAACCCAAGCTTTGTAAGTGATAGATGAATAGGTAGAGCCCAAGCTTTGCATTCAGGAGTCCCAGGTTCACTCTCTAGTAACACAACAACAGACTCTGAACAAAGTCAGGAGTAGTCTCCAAGCACTACTGGGTGTGGCAAAATAGAACGAAGCACAATAGACCCTATGCCCTTCCCTAATACCACTCTATCAGTCACTTATTTTGCTTTCGTAATCAAGTGTAGTTTGGTGGTTTTGTTATTTTCTTTTATTTATCTTCTACATACCTGTGTATATATTGTGTGTCTGAACACAGATCATGGATTTGTCCAAGTACATGAGCACACACACAAAGACACACACACCTCTGGAAATCCTTTCTTAGATATTGGGAGAGGGGCTAAATAATTTTCTCCAGCTTAGAAGGGATGCTTAATCCAATTTAGTCATATTTACTGTATTGCAACTATTCATTTAAAAATTAAATTGGGAGGCTGGAGTAATAGAACAGCAAGTAAGGTTTTTGCATGAAGCTGACCCAGGTTTGATACCCATATTGTTCTGAAACTGAACACAGAGCCAGAAGTAAGCCCTGAGCATGATTAGGTATGGTTCAGAAACCTAAATATAATAATAAAAGTAAAAAAATGACAAAAGTAAAATGAATACAAGTTGATATAAAAATATAAATTTTTTCAATTGAATTAAATTATGGGATCTGAGATACCCACAGCACACAGAGTCAGGAGTAATTCCTGAGCACAGAACAGTAAAACCCGCTTTTGAATGTCAAGTTCAGAGAAGTTTTTTAATCTAGAAGTTCAAAATCCAGTACAAATACTAATCACTTGTGAGCAATTGATGACACACAACACACAACACAACAAAATTTTACAAAGCAGAAGTCTGGGTAAAAGACTGCCTTTAACTCTTGGCAATACGTGCCCCATCAGGCTGCCTGTTGGGATGCAATGCTGCAGTGCTGCGTTGCTGCAACACAGGACTCTGCAGCACCCCCTGCTTCAGTGCTGGGGGGCCTCTAGGACCAGCCAGCGACACAGTGCTGGGAGTAGAGCCCATATCACTATATTCCCAGCCTAAATCTAAATGTTGCAAAAAATCTTTAAGACAATCATTTTTATGCCCCCACCCAGTCTTCCTTTGCAAATTCTCAGTATTTGGTCTTCAAGTAGTGTAATACAGCTTGTAGTTTGGATGGCATGTTGGCTCATAATTTGTTCAAATCAGCCATCTGGATTTTGACACATGGATTTCAAAGGTAATAGCATATCAGAAGTTTGTGTGCATGTGGCAAATTCTTGGAAGAACATAATTCTTTCATGTAAGAAACCTAAGTTCAAACAGCACTATTGCCCTCTCAAGTTCTCTGGTAGACAGTTCTTATTCCTCTTTGGGTCTCCCAAAGAGGAATCGAAAGAGCTATGCTTGAATATCACGCCTCACACAAGTGAGAGAAGGAACCGGAGTTCCGACCTCCGTTGCTGTTCCAGAGTCAGGGACGCTGTCTCCCTTGCCAAGCCATCGAAAATCAATGGGTTGGACATGTAATGCGATTTGGAGACAACCGCTGGACTAGAGCCGCTACTGACTGGATCCCACCGGACGTCAAAGATCACGTGGCCACCCACCTACAAGATGGTTAGACTTCTTCGTCAAGACCCTGAATGAATGGTTTGAGGCTCTTCGTATTCCTGAAGCACCAAATGTCATTGGGCTACACTGGCACGTGATGGGGTCAAATGGAGATGTTACTGGCGCCTGCTCGAACAAATCTATGAATAACGGGATGTCAAGTGATCAAGTGATCAAGTGACTATTATTATTATGTGATGATAGTCAGAGGTTCAACCCTATGCATGGTGCTTGCCCACCAAAAAAAAAAAAAAAATCTAGTTGAATAACAGCTAGAATCTCTCATCAACATAAGAAAATAATTGGCAAACCCAGTTTTTAAAAAAAATGAGATAGGAAAATTTGAATATTCTTTCTTCTTGCTGTTTCCTTTTCTCTCACTCTAATGGAACATTATTGACGTTGTTCACTTATCCTTATCTTTTAACCTAGTTTTTTTTTTCCTTTTTTGTGTCACACCCGGCAAATGCTCAGGGGTTTCTCCTGGCTCTGCACTCAGGAATTACACCTGGCAGTGCTCCGGGACCATATGGGATGCCGGGATTGAACCCCGGCAGGCATGCGCCGGCCATATGCAAGGCTAACGCCCCTACCTGCTGGACTATTGCTCCGGCCCTTTATCCTGTTTTTTTGTCTTTTTAATCTGTTTGACTCTCTGTGGAACATTTTGAAATATTTTCTCAGCTCTCTTTACCATTTCACTAATTCTTATGCTAGAAACTTAGAGTAAGCTTTATTTGAAATTTAATGAATTCCTTGCGATTGCAGTTTTATTTTTTTATTTTTTATTTTTTTGCTTTTTGGGTCACACCCGCGATGCTCAGGGGTTTCTCCTGGCTCTGCACTCAGGAATCACTCCCTGGCGGTGCTCGGGGACCATATGGGATGCCGGGATCGAACCCAGGCCGGCACAGGCCAGCCGCGGCAAGGCAAATGCCCTACCCGCTGGGCTATCTCCTCCGGGCCCGCGATTACAGTTTTAGTAACAATATCTTTCATTTCTAGAAGTTATGTGGCTTACCTTAGGTATCCTTTTTGAAATATTGACATAAAATTCTTAAGATTTAAAAAAAATAAAAATACTATTGCCAATCTACCACAAACTGGTGGGAGTCAGAAGATAGGTAAGACAGAGAATGAAACAGTGTGCTAATAATCGCCAAAAATGATAATACCAGCTTAGAACTGAGCATTGAATATAAGCAAAAAGATACACATGATAATCTCTAAATGTATGTATTGCAATCCATAATGTGTAAGAGAAGGAAGAGAAAGAGAGAGAGAGAAAGAGAGAAAAGAAGATAGAGAGAAAGGGAAAGAAAGAACCTGCCATGGAGGTGGGCTGGGGAAGGGAGGGGAGGGAACCGAGGACATTGGTGGTGGGAGATGGGCACTGGTGGAGGGGTGGGTGCTGGAACACTGTATGACCAATGCCCAAATATGAACATCTTTGTAATTGTATATCTCATGGTGGTATAATAAAATACTTATAAAAATAAAATAAATGTGCGCTCTTCAAAAAAAAAAGAGAGAAAAGAGATAAAGAACCTGCCATAGAGGCAGGCTAGGGGAGGGGGGAGGGAATCGGGACATTGGTGGTGGGAAATGGGCACTGGTGAAGGGATGGGTGCTCGAACACTGTATGGCTGAAACCCAAACATAGACATCTTTGTAATTTTATATCTCACGGTGGTATAATAAAATATTAAAAAAATACTATTTTCAGTGTTTTACCATCTAAAGGTCTGGGGACTTCTGACTGCTAATTTTCATGCATGATAGATTATTTCTCTATGTTTTTATAAAAATAATTCTGGGATTGAGGGGGTAGGGAACCGGGACGTTGGTGGTGGGAGATGGGCACTGGTGGAGGGATGGGTGCTGGAACACTGTATGACCAAGACCCAAATATGAACTTTTTAATTGTATATCTTTGTAATTGTAAAAATAAAAAATTTAAAAAAACAAAAGAAAAAAAATAATTCTGGGATGGTGGGTCGGACCACATCTTTTTGACACTCAGAAATCACTCAGCACTTGGGGATTGCAACCAGTCTGTGCCAGGAATTCAACCAGACCTTTCTCCTGCATGAAAAGCAGGCGTTCAGTCCCCTGAGTCATCCCCCTTGCTCGTGTTTTTATAATCTTTCATTGTTCAATGAGGCTTTATTCTTTTCTGTGGGAATTCTCTGCTGTCTGGACTCTGAAGTTTGATTTCGGAGTGACTTTATATTAGCTTCTGCCAGGTATCCTAGTGATATACTGGCCAGAGACCAAATTTATGTTAATTTCTTGGCTTAGTTTCCTTCTCATGCAACTAGTAGATGTTTGGCTCTTGTTCTTGTGCCAGGCATAGAACTGGGTTTTTGATATTTTTTTCCATGGGGGATTATTTCTTTTTTCAGATTCAAGGAAGAAGGCAGAAGTAAGCTTCCTTGCTATCTTGGTTGATATTTGACTTTCCCCGGACCATCTGGGCTCAATGTAAGGGACTTAGATACAGACCCTCATTTCACCAATTGTCTCATTTTTTTGGCGTACATATGAATGTTAAAACTGGGTCGAAGCATCTTCCCGAGGACCACTGCAGTATGAGTGTCAGGGTCTGCTGTCCATGTTCCTAGTTTCTTCTTCACTTCAGCATCCAAAGACTTCCTTTAGTATTTTTTAAAATAGTAGCCATATCTTGCAATATCTGGGGACTGACAGAAACATGTGGTGCCAGAGGCCCAAGTTAGATCCTGGCACATGTTAGGCACATGTTCTGCCATGTGAGCTAATCCCTTGCTGCCCTTCTTTTTAACTTTTCAACATCATCCATACTTTATTAATTTTTTGTTCAGTAATATGAAATTTACCATATTAGCCATTTTTGGTATACAGTTCCATGATCATAAGTCAATTCATGTTTTGCTACCAGCAGCACTATCGTGGATCACAGTATGCTTCATCTTGCAAAACCAGAACTCTGGACATGTAAGTCACCAGTGCCTCCTCATTCTGTAACTCCTCAACCCCTAGGAATTGCTGTTCTATTCTGTTTCTGTGATTCTTCTTCAAAAAAAAAAGAAAGAACACTATATTTGTCCTTTGAGACTGAGTTATTTCCCTTAGTGTAAGGTCTTCGAGTTTCATGCATATGGTAAATGTGTTAGAATTTTCTTTCTGTTTAAGACTGAATGTATGCTTCTACAGTGTATAAGTATACAATCAGTCATTTTATAAAACCCATTAAGCCACATTTTTGTTTATTCATTTATCCTTACATTGATGGGCACTTGGGGTTCTCTATTTGGACTATTTATATTTGCTATGACAAGGTCTACAAATATCTCTTCAAGAAGTGGCTTTCTATAAATGGATGGACATGGAGAGTGTCATGCTGAGTGAAATTAGTCAGGAGAGGACAGGTATAGAATGACTGTATTCATTTGTGGGATATAAAAAATTATGAGACTAATATCCAAGGCCAGGCAAAACAGGAGTTGGTGGACATGTTAATGGTTGGAATCTACCACAAGTGTGTGTGGGGACAGAGGTTAGGTAAGATAGAGAAGGGATCAGCCTACCAATAATAGTTGGAAATGATAATGTTAAACTAGAACTGAGTATTGAAAGTAGATAAAGAAATATGCATGATAACCCCTCAGTGTATGTATTGCAAAGCACAATGCGTGAAAAGATGAGAAAAAGAGAGAAGAAAAGGGTCTGCCATAGAAGCAGCTGGTATGGGGTGGGGAGGGAAACTGGAGTCATTGGTGCTGGGAAATGTGCACTGGTGGAGGGGATGGGTGCTGGAACACTGTATGACTGAAACCCAATCATGAACAGCTTTGCTATTGTTTATCTCATGATGATATAATAAAATTTTAATAAAAAAGTGGCTTTCTATTTTTTTTCAGATATGTGTCCAGTAATAAAATGATGCATATGGAAACTCTTTAATATTTTTGAGGAATCATCATCTCTTCCATAAAATCAAACTTTATATTCCCATCACAGTACACGAGGGTTCTGATTTCTTCACATCCCCACCCTACTTGCTATATTTTGTTTTGTTTCTGT
>JAJIBD010005891.1:125000-128470 GCA_021461705.1 Cryptotis parvus | reverse complement strand
CCCTCCAAAGCTGCTATGGTCGGGATGTCAGGCACGCACGGCCCAGGTGCTCAGTTTAGTCGCAGTGTTTGCACACGTGCTCACAGAGGGCCTGGCTCCTTTTAATTCCAGTGCTCCTGCCTCTCTGCTGCAGTGCTCAAGCACGGACGGAGCTGGGGAGAATCCGCTCTGGCATCTGCTCTGCCCAAACACTTCGACTTGAGCTGCCTGCCGGGAGGCCACGCCCCTGAGGCTGCAGCTCGAACACCCATGACTGTGGAGCCAGAGTTTCACTCTCTACTGAGGTGCTAGGGCTCCCATCATCAGAACCATGGCATTCAGGGGGCACCCGGGAATAAACTCATAGTCACATGCTTGTAAGACAAGATACACTAAGCTCCGATCCATCCCCACCCTCCCAAGCAGAGCTTTATATCTTTTTGATGGAGTGAAAATACGGGATGGGAGTGACAGCACAGCGAGCAAGATGCTTGCCTTGCACACAGCTGACGTGGGGGCAATCTGGGCACCGCACAGAGCCCCCCACCCCGGCCTGCTAGGAGTGATACTTGAGTGTAGAGCCAGGAGTAAGCCCTGAGCACCGCTGGGTGTGGCCCCCAAACCAACCAACCAAACAAACAAAATCCGTTCTTTTTCCTTTAAGGCTTCCAGGTTGTCAGTCATGCTTGGGTTTTTCTCTTTGTGTGAATACAAGAACATTTTCCTGTGGTTTCTTGTTCCTTTTTTTTTAAACTATATTTCCCTTTTCTCTGTTGTTTCGAGGACTAAAGGTCACACACATGTGGCTGCGACACGCACACTGCCATGTGGTATTTGCTGGGGTCATGCAGGTGGCCGTGGAGCTGGTCGGAGAAGGCACGGGGCTTCCCAAACGGGGACTGCCGACTGCAGGGACTCACCCAGCACATGCAGGTGCCACGGCTCAAGCTCACACAGGGCAGGCGCTTGGGAGTCATTTCCCCGCAGCGCCTGTGGGGTGCCGGGATGCTGGGAACTGAACCGAAGCAGGCGCTCAGCCTACTGGACACTCTTCTCTGGCCAAAGACAGGCACCTCTGTTGTGGGACTATCTCCAGGCCTCGATGGTGGTTTGGGCATTTTGTTTTGTTGAGTTTTGTTTTGTTTTGTTTTTGTTGCTTTGGGGTTGTGTTCTGGGCTTATTCCTGGCTCTGTGCTCAGTGTGAGGTAACAGGGATCAAACCCAGGTTAGCTGCGTGCAGGGCAAGAGCTTACCCACTGTCCTGTGTCCAGGCTCTTCTTGAATATATTCATGGCTTCATACTTGACACTGACATTTGGTTTGTTTTTTCGCTTTTTTGGGTCACACCCGGCAATGCTCAGGGGTTACTCCTGGCTCTACACTCAGGAATTACTCCTGGTGGTACTCGGGGGACCATATGGGATGCCGGGATCGAACCCGGGCCGGCAGAGGCCGGCCGTGCAAAGGCAAACACCCTACCCACTGGGCTATCGCTCTGGCCTCCCCAACTCTGTTTTTATTTTATTTTATTTTATTTTTTGAAGCATTAACAAAAATCATTTTATTTTGTCAAGTCCGTCCTTGTATATGTACATATAGGATCTGCAGGCCTCTTGGGCCCATATCTCAAGACCTCCTTGCTCACAGCGTTGGGAAGCAAAAGCACAGCAGATAGAGTTTGGGCAAAGGTCATACATCTAATGGGTATTTAATTTAAATTCACATACTTTTTTTTTTAAGTATTTTATTATACCACCGTGAGATATACAAATAAAAAGATATACAATTAAAAAGTTCATGTTTGGGTTTTGGTCATACAGTGTTTCAGCACCCGTCCCTCCACCAGTGCCCATCTCCCACCACCAACATCCCGGTTCCCTCCCCCTTCCCCAGCCCTGCTCCATGGCAGGTTCTTTATTTCTTTCCCTTTCTCTCTCTTTCTCTTTTCCTTCCCTTCCAGACTATGGATTATAGAACATACATTAAAAGGTTGTCATGTGTATCCTTTTGCCTCTATTTAATGCTCAGTTCTAGGTTGGCATTAGTACCCCCGACTATTATTAGCACCCTGTTCCATTTTCTGTCTTACCTAAACTCTGACTCCCACACGTTTGTGATAATCTCCACCTTTGACAAGACCTCCTGATATATGTTTCACTTGACCTTGGATATTGGTATCATAATATGTACATATATATTTATGCCACCCAACTCTGTTTTTAAAGATAGTTGCCAGTTGTGGTCAGGAGTGAAAACACCCCTCCTTTGGGGCCAATGGTAGAACATATGCTACAAGTGTGTTAGGTTCTGGGTTTGATTCCTGCCTGTAGAAACCTAAATTCATGCCATTTTCATATATGGATCAGTATTTTAGGCTTCTTATTTGGGTCCACAGAGTTTTACTTAACAATTTATATGCCAACAGAGAATGTCTATAAGGCCTGATGAAAAGCTGGGGCCACAGTACCTGAGTTTAAATTCAATCTCTGGGGGCGGGAGCGATAGCCCAGCGGGTAGGGTATTTGCCTTGCACGCAGCCGACCTGTGACGGCCTGGGTTCGATCCCGGCATCCCATATGGTCCCCCGAGCACTGCCAGGAGTGATTCCTGAGTGCAGAGCCAGGAGTAACCCCTGAGCATTGCCGGATGTGACCCAAAAAAAGCAAAAAAAAAAAAAAAAATTCAATCTCTGCACTTAGTTATTGGCTTGGTGAGTATGAACAGATAAATCTCAATACACTATTGGAAAGATTAAACAAATTATTATCCCTGAAGTGCTTAGAACAGTGTCTGAAACACAGAGTTTCATGTTAGCCTTTGATTAGCAGAAGCATTATAGTTTTTTTTCCCTTCTTCCTCACAGAAAAGAATTTCACTGTACGGTAAAAGTAACGATGTACCCAGGGTTGGAATGCAGGCGTCTCCCTGAGTGCACTGTGTCTTAAAGGAAAGGGACTAACTGCCCCCCGGAGGAGATGGGTGTGGGTGCTTCCAAGCTGCACCATTATCTGTCGAATCTTATAACACATTCGAATACCTGTCCCATCATCTCTTCTTTCTCAGGCTATTTCTGGTTATTCTCGTTGATGTAGTTTTTCTGTATATGATTTATAATTATATCTCAAAATAAGCAAGCAAAGCAAAATCCTGTTGGTATTTTTTATGAGATCATGAAAATTTATAAATTAGGGAATGTGGACAGACTTAACCTTTTTTAAAGTTTCCTAAAGAATCACTATGCTCCCCCCTCCATTTTTGTCGAGCCTGGTGGCCCCGCCCAGGAGCTGCCCTGGGGCCACCAGCCATAGCATGAAGAGCCTCACAAGTGGCTGGGGAAGATGAAACTCAGCTCGCCCCGGGCCCAGCTGACTATGGGGCCCCCGGGAGGACAGATGGGTTTTGGGAGTGGGCCCATCACCTCTGGGGGGTCCCGGAAGCAGCCGGATGAGACTCGCCCACCACACTAGCCACCACCTTTGCTGTCCGGACGC
>JAJIBD010005891.1:0-120000 GCA_021461705.1 Cryptotis parvus | reverse complement strand
CCCTGGGCTATCGCTCCGCCCCTATCCCACTGCTTTAATTAGAAATGGCTGCTTTAATCGGAAATGGCTGCTTTAATCGGAAATGGCAGCTTTAATCAGAAATGGCTGCTTTAATCAGAAATGGCTGCTTTAATCGGAAATGGTTGCCTTCTAGGTCTCTTGCACAAATGGTTGTCAAGGCACAGTCCTTCAACATCTTATTCTGACTCTTTCCACTGAGTTTCAATTTGTTACTATACTTTCAATGTCTAAGACCTCTCTTTTTGTTCAATTCTTGCTTTTTTTTCCCCCTTTGAGTTCTACCTAGAGATGCTCAGGGGTTACTCCTGGCTCTGTACTCAGGAATCACTCATGGTGTTGCTCAGGGGACCCTATGGGATGCTGGGGATCAAACCTGGGTTGGCCACATGCAAGGCAAATGCCCTACCCACTATTAATTTTTTTTTTTTTTAATTTTTATTATACCACAGTAAAACATACAATACAAAGGTGATCAAATTTTGGTAATAATATACCCCCCCCCCCTTCCTAATTTTTTATAGTGCAGGGAGCGCGAAATCTTAGGGCCTACACATGGGTGGTGCACTGCAGACCCACATTCCTGGCCCTTGGTAACTGTCCTACAGGCTGGAATATCCCCAGCTCCCACCCACAGGATCTTTCCTCCTCCTCCTCCTCCTCCTTCCTGTCCCCTCCCCTCTTTTGCTTACCCCATTGATTACCAGCGGGGTTCCGGGAAGCATACGTGGTGCTGGGGATTGAACCGGGGCCACCCATGTCTGGAGCTTCCTTAAAGTTTCCTTTTATTCCTTGTCACGGTTGCTTCTGCGTGCCTACCACGCCTGTTCTGTCTGGGCTCTGGGCTATCAGGTCACAGACTAATCAGTAGTCTGGGGATCCTGCGTAGTCATTCACATTTAGAGTGAGATAAGATCATTTATCTGAATGGGACTGTGGACAGCAACACCGAGCTTCCTTCACATTTCACTGTGATCTGTGAGGACGCTTCTCTGGCCAACGGTCCAGATTCTTTGTGTGGGGTTTGGGGCCAGGGAGGTGTGTATATTCCTCCATCAGCCGCATTCTGAGGACTAAGCAAGAGCGGGAGAGACGGTGTGGAGTCATCCCCATTGGATTTCTCTTAGTTCTGAGTCTCATAATCTTTTTGGTTTGTTTTTTTTGGGCCACACCCAGTGGTGCTCAGGGTGCCTATGGTGCTGGGATCCAACTCTCCCTGCAACTGCGCTACCTCCCAGCTGTGAGCATGGACAGCATGGGATGCATGAATTCCAAAAAGGAAAACTGAAACGAAAATAAGTGGTTCTTAGAAAGGCTTGTTTGCACAGAAAGTATAGCTGGTGTAGCTACAGTATTTAGGGTACCCACTACCCTATGGAATGTAGTTGGGCTAACAGAGTAACTGCTGAGAGCTAATCCCTGCCTCCCTTGTTGGGAAATCTCAGTGTTAGGCTGGGGGTGCAGGTGGGTGGCCCAGTTTAAGAGGGGTCTTCGGCTGGGGATACAGCTGGTGGGAGAAGGCCCACTGCAGATGTGTGAGGCCTGCTTCAATTCTGAGCAACACACACACACACACACACACACACAGAATCTCTATTTTTAATTTTCTTTCTTTCCTTCTACCTTCATGGTGCTCAAGGCTTACTCCTGGCACTCAGTGTTTGGGGACTGAACCTGGGTTAACTGTATGCAAGCAAGCATCATACCTGCTGTACTATCTCTCTGGCCCCTCTGTCCCACTTTTTTAAGGACTGAAGAGAAGAAAGATGAAGGAATATGCTCCTCATGAGGGATTAGGAAAAGCCACTGGCTGGCTGGGGGATGGCTCAAAGGGCTGGAATGCACGCTTTGCATGCGGGAACCCCAGGTTCCACCCCCAGCACTGCATGATCTCCTGAGACCTGTCAAGAGTGTTCATGTAAGCATTGAGCAAGGACTTGCCCCCAAGCATCATGGGGCACAGCCCTCAAACCCAAACCCAACTCCAAACTAAAAGTCACTGGCTGAGTAGAGAACACGTGTCTGACCAGAGATGATGAGAATCTAGAATGCAGGGCCAGAAGTCTTCCATTCTCAGGCCACCCAAGGAACCACCTGCTCATGCCAGTGATAGTTCTATATCACTTTAGCATCAATACTGGAACAATTTTGGGGAGGAAGGGTAACCACCAGTTAACATTTTGATAATCTTAATAAAAACAATAATTTTTCCAGGCTCCACTTTGGAAAATAAAACGTTCAAAAAATACTACAATAGAGGGGCTGGTGGAATAGAACGGCAGGCAGGGCACTGGGCTCGCATATGGCTGACCCAGGTTTCGGTCCCTGTATCCTCGACCTGCTAGGAGTTAATTCCTAAGCACAGAGTCAAGAGTAACCCTGGAGCATGCCAATGACGGCCCCCAAACCAAAAAACAGTCACAACAACAACAAAACACTAAAAACTGAAATTGAGTTTGCAAGAGACTGAAATAAAGATAGCTTAAGGAATAAGCTTGGCGACTCAGCACGTTTCTCTATCGCAAATCCTATATGCCTCCTACGAGATCCGTGCGCTTCTTGTCTTTTGAAACACCACGATCATTATCACCACTGCAGGTCAGGGCTGCCTGGCCTGCCCTTTTCCCTCCTCTTAGTCAAACCATCCCTGGCACGGTCCAACCGAGTCTCCTCCTCCAGGTAGTTCCAGAGTCAGCCCTGCACATGTTGGCGCCCTGCTTGGGGGCCGCAGTGTGGCCGCTGCCTCCATTTGGTTCCCCTGCTAGACTGGAAGCAACCTGGGGCCAGGCCACAGCCTTTTTTCTTTTCTTTTCTTTTCTTTTCTTTTCTTTTCTTTGGGGGACACCCAGCAGAGGTCAGGGGTTATTCCTGGCTCTGCACTCAGCAATCGCTCAGGTACTCGGGGACCCGTACGGGATGCCAGAGAACCCGGGTCACCTCTGGGCAAGGTAAAGGTCCTTCACGCTGTACTATCGCCCCCCCCAGCCTTATTTTCAACTCCTCATCGCTCCGTGTGCTACTTCCGTGTGCCTGGGTTTTTGAGAAACGGTCATTTGTAGCTCCGACAGGTCTTCTGGCCTTCTGGGTCTCGCAACCCAGTTTGCAAACCACCAATCTCCTTCACATCCTGGACAGAGGAGAACTTGCAGAACTGTTTTTCAAATCAGGGCACGGGGGGGGGGTAGGGGGGAGGTGGGTGGGGGTGTGTGTGGGGGGGGGGGGGGGGGGGTACAGGGCAGGGAAGGGCCTTGGCTGCAGTAGCTTCAAAGAATTCTGTGCGCTGGGAAGGGCTGCCAGGCGGGTGCGACGCGGACTGCACCCCTTGCACCGCAGCCAGAGAACAAAGAGGAAGGCGGAGGAAATGAAGAAGATTCTTGAAGTGATTTCCCAGAGGAATCTCAGCCCCGCCACACCCAGTCCCTTCATCTCAGTAAATAACTCAGCAAAACTGCAAACAGGCCCGGCTGCAGCCCATGGAGCCGAGCGGGATTTCTGCCCCAGTGTTGCTACATGCCGCCTCCCCGCCCGCTCGGCTGCCTGGGGGAAGCGTGTGCTCTCCCCAAGTCACGGCATGTTTATCAGAAGACGAACAAACAAACAGCAAATAGCTCTTGGGGCCTTTCCCTCTCTCCTGGCAACAGAAGGAGAGCAGCTGCTGGCTGGGGAAGCTGGTGAAGCTGCAGGTCTGGCCTTTGCCACCGGCTGCCATGTCTCTAATGGGAGCCCGACTTTCTGTCGCTTGCAAATGGTTAAAAGGAACTGCCAGCACCAGCAGAACTTGCTGGAAACGGGCTCAGACTCAGCAGGGGCCCCAGCATCAATCACCCTGCAGGCAGGCTCATGAGCTCAGTCTGCCTTAGGGAGCACCTGTAGGCACAAAGGCCCCAAAGGTTCAGTGATGACACAAGTGGGCAAGCCGGGAGGGGGGATCAGGGAGCCGTCAGGGGAGGCTCAGGTTACCAAGCCGTCTCAGCCATTCTACAGATGAGCCAAACCAAGGCCCGGAAACCAAAACTAACCCGGCTAGAAGCAGTGAAAGGGCCCCTGGCCCAAGGGCCTCATCTCTCTTTGGCGCTTTCCCCTGAACTTGCCATAACTAATTCCCAGTCCTGAGGGGGTGATGGGAAAGACTGCAAAGTCTCCGCCTATCTCCAAACCTGGGGCTTTCTCAGAAAGCGAGTGTGTCTGTCAACCACACGGACGGGCGCTGGAAAAGGAACATAGAACACGGTCACTTCAGAACGGAGGCCAAACAGGGGACAGCAGGACCACAGAGCTTATTCTATTTTATTTCGGGAGGGGAGGTGTGGACCTCACCCAGCGGTGCTCAGGGCTTACTCCTGGGTGGCTCAAGGAACTATATGGGGTGTTGGGAATCAAGGACGGCCAGGCCCATGCAAAGCAAATGCCGAACCTGCTGGCCTATCCCTCCGGCCCCGCCACAAGACTTTTAGATGTGGCACTGGGGCTGCTTGAGGCTGGGCAGGGACTGCACGGCTATGAGGGCGCTTGTCATTTTAGTTTTGGGGTTTGGGAGCCAGACCTGTGGTACTCTGGGACCCTGTGGTGCCAAAAATCGAATCTGGGGCTCCTGCATAGAAAGGGGGTTTAGCTGCAGCTCCTTAAGCAGGCTCCCAGATCCAAAAAAAAGTTCTGCGCACACACACACACACACACACACACACACACACACACACACGTGCGCATATAAGCAAAAAGTAAATGTGCAAAAGAGAAAGGCATAAGAATATGTGGAAAGGCAGGGGTGAGATCATAAACAGGTCAAATCTACAAAGAAAAGGGGGAGGAAATGTGTGTGTGTGGGGGGGGGGGGGGTGGGGTGGGGATCCCACAGAAAGTTCCAGAGCAACAGGAGCCTTCCAAATGTGTGAATCGCCATGGGAGCTGGTGCGCCGCTGTGACCACTGGGACTAGGTGCTAAGCTGAACAGGGACGCGCTTCAGCAGCCCCATAGGGACACTCCTCACACATCCCGGAGATGAGGCCGGGACGCCCGATGGCATCCTCGTTTACAACACGGAAAACCACGCAGATACCACTTACTCTGGGACAGATAAGCCCAGTGTGCTTTCGATACAAAACTCTGCACAACCATTACAAAGAACTAGCTGCAGCTAAACCCGATAATGAACCCGAAACACGATGCTGAGCAAAAGACCGTCACGAAGGGCCCCTGGTCTATGGTTCTGGCCACAGGAAGATCCAGACCAGGCACTTCTGGCTTATGGTGCTGAGACTAGGAGAGGATGGGGCTGAGGCCATTCCCAGCTGTGCATACGATATCCTGAGCATCGCCAGACGTGATCCCTGAGCACAGAGCTAGGCATAGCCCCTGAGCACTACTGGGTGTGACCTTAAACCCTGCCACCTCATCCTTCCACCCAGAAGAGTTTAGTAGCTGCCTTAAGAGCGCCTTAACTGGAGGGGCCTGAAGATGCTTGTGGGATGCTGGTAAACTTTATCTGAATGGCCACTGCATGCGTAGATTTCACTGTCTTCCCGTTCATCATCGATTTGCTCGAGCGGGCACCAGTAACATCTCCATATGACCTGTCTCATGCAAGTAGAGCCCAAGGGCACCTGCTTGCTCCAGGAACATAAAGAGCCTCAAACCATACCATCAGGTCATGAGAATGAGGTCTATAATTGTTACTGGTATCTGGCATATCAAACACGACATGGGTAGCTTGCCAGGCTCTGCCGTGCGGGTAGCATACTCTTGTAGTCATCTCAAAATCCAGCATTTATTGATGAACTGCACAGCCGCTTGTGACTGCATGAGCCAGGCTGTGATAGGCTGGTCTGCTGGGTGGAGTTCTGACGAGGGGGAAGTCTAGATGTGGAAAATGGAGGTCCTCATGGAGTGGGGGGGGGCGTCTGGCTTGTTGTGAGGCTCTGCTGGGGTGGCAGGCCAGGGCTAGAACCCGCCATCCCTCCCGGCACCTCATGAGCGGCTGGGCACAGGGAGAGCCAGTAGCAGCTCTGCCCCATGTCTGCATATATTTTTTGACAGAAATTCATTGACTGGTACAGGCATTTTTTTTTGTATTTTTGTCACATTATGCTACATTTATTTATAAATAAAATAAATATTTATAAATATTTATTTATAAGTTATATTTATTTATAAATTGGCAAGCCTGGCAAGCTGCCCGTGTCGTATTTAGTATGCCAAATACCAGCAACAATTATATTAGTTCATTCCTATGACCTAATATAATTGTCTGAGGCTCTTTATGTTCCTGGAGTAAGCAGATGCCCTTGGGCTCTACTAGCATAAGACAGGACATATGGAGATATTACTGGTGCCCGCTCTAGCAAATCGATGATGAACGGGAGGATAGTGATAGTGATTTATGTATCTATTTATTTATTTATTTATTTATTTATTTATTTAACTTAAAACACTTTGTTGTTCTTGCTTTATTTTGGAGCTACACCAGGTGGTGCTCAGGGCTCAGGGTATTGAAGCCAGGTTGGCTGCATGCAAGACAAGCGCCCTACCTGCTATACTATTGCTCTAAAGCACTTTATACATTTATATTTTTAGGTTTCTGGGCCACACCCGGAGATGCCCAGGGGTTACTCCCGGCTCTGCACTCAGAAATCACTCTTGGTGGTGCCTGGGGAGCAAATGCCCCACCTGCTGTACTATTACTTTGATCCCCTAAAACACATTTTTTGAAAGCTGTACAACCCCCATACAAAAGATTTGGGTTAAGCTGGCCTCGGAGGGAGGACTGGCATTTCCCAAAGCCTCCTCGGCGAACTTGCTCTGTGAGCAGGGGTGGCGCGG
This sequence comes from Cryptotis parvus, assembly GCA_021461705.1. Taxonomy (NCBI): domain Eukaryota; kingdom Metazoa; phylum Chordata; class Mammalia; order Eulipotyphla; family Soricidae; genus Cryptotis; species Cryptotis parvus. The sequence goes on along the minus strand of JAJIBD010005891.1, from coordinate 113,165 downwards.
CCGAGGGAGGACTGGGAGGGCTCACAGGAAGAGTCGCGTGATGTCTGGTTCCTCCACACTGGAGCAATAAGAAGCACCTGAAGTGCCTGTTAAGCTGTCAGTTTCCGGGTCCCTTTCCTGCTGACTAATGATTCAGTAGGTGAAGATGGGCTCAACTGTCTTTTGTTTTGTTTTGTTTTGGTCACACCTGGTGATGCTCAGGGCTGAATCCTGGCTCAGCACTAAGGAAATCACTCCTAGCGATGCTCAGGGGACCATATGGGATGCTGGAGATTGAACCCGGGTCAACCACGTGCAAGGCAAATGCCCTACTCGTTGTGCAATTGCTCTGGCCCGAGCACACTATCTTTTTGAGAACAAGAACACCTCTGTGGGCTTAATCTGGGTTCTAAATTAGGATCATGTGGTGGAGGGGCGGGGTGTGTGTGGAGAATGAAAGGCACATTATGCCAAGCAAAATAAAACGGAGAAGATTACATTTTCAGCACTATTTACACTTGGTTTTATCTGTTTCCAGTGAAAGCACAGCCAAACAACCACAGATGAATGTGATTTACTAAATGGACATCGTTAACCTAAGGTGGTTTTCCTCTGATTCATCGTGTGTCAACTTTGACTCAGTCACTTACTTCCATTTTGAATGAGACCACAGAGGAAGAGGTTTCGAAGTCTGAGAATTATTCATTCTTCCAGTAGCTCTAGTTTAGAGACCAAGTTTAATAAAATCTCATAGTAACCTCACCCTTCAATATCACTTAAAAAACAAACAAACAAACAAACAAACAAACAAAAACCCTTGTTGCATTCTCAAAGAACTTCCAAATTCTGCTTAAGATATTCTTCAAAGCTTGAAGTAGGCAGCAAAACAAGCACTACACTTCTCTTGGTAAGAATGATGCTTGTAAGGTTGTTTGTCTTTTGGCTACACACCCCCTGCCCTCTCGCCCCACTCCCACCAGGGATGTTTGGGAACTACCCCAGCTTGGTGTCAGGTAGAGAGGCTCATTCCTGGCAGTGCTCAGGGAACCATGAGGTCCTAGTGATCAGACCTGGGTTTCCCTCATGCAAAGCATATTCCCAAGTCCATGGGTTTTTGATTTTAAGCCTAGGTAGAATAACTATTTATCCCCTTCCCTCCAAAAAGTCAGGTCAAATGGAACGTAAATGAACAACCATGCAGGAGAGGGCTACGGCTCAGGCAAAGGCCGGGCATATGTGAAGGTTTGGGTTTGAGCCTAACACTGCACGTCCCTAAGCACCACTTGGAGTGGGGATGGGGTGGGTGGAGGAAGTGGGTGGGCAGTACTGCTGGTTGGGGACCCTAACAGCAACAGTAAAATGAAACAAACTCTAAGCTTCCATCTGTAATACAACTGCAATACAATATGGGGGGTGGTAAGGGGTTAGGTTACACCCAGCCATGCATGGGGACTACTCCTGGCTCTGTGCTTGTGGTCACTCTTGTGGTGCTCAGAGCCCATGTGGTGCTGGGATTGAGCCTGGTCCTCTTGCATGCAAAGCATGCGTTCAGTCTGGCCTGACTGCACTCCACTATACGATAAGAAACAAGAACCGGAGTTCAAAGGCTGTGTCATGGCAAGAGCACCTGATGCCAGTGGCAAGAGCACTTGACTGAGAGTCAAATGACTTCAATTTACTAACTGGTTTGATTTAAACATTTTTCTTATTAAAATATACCTCTATTTACAATATACAAGACAAAATACACTAAGTACATTACATGGCAAATGTTACTATACAGACACCACCAACTTGTATACTCTTGGGTTAGTTTCTGCAGCCCTACAAATATTTGAACTTGTAAATGAGTAGCTAATTAGGGAGCTTTTCATCTGCTTTGATCTTTTCTTTTTTAATCCAGGACTTTATTGGCATAGAGACTGAGATTACATAAAAATCTTTCAATTCGACTGGGTGAGACTACAGATGTTATCAAGTTCTCCTTTTACTTGTTTCTGTGTGATGTGGTTATGGAAGCAAATACAAAGAAGATTTATTACTCTGTAAAATGCTTGGTAATTATCAATAAACATCTTCAAGTGTTAATGTACCAACACAGTGGTGAAAATGGGAAAGCAGAGGCGAGAGAAATCGAGGGAACCCATGGTTCCCATGAAATACGAGGTCTTAAGACCACCAGTGGCTGTGTTAGCCAAGCGCGAGCAGTCACATTTATATCAGCAGTTTTTCAAAGCACTATTGGGCAATGTCACACACAGGAAATTTTATGAGGATGAGTCTTTCTTCCTCCCAGGGGCTAGGGGAGTGTTTGGGGCCACACCTGGTGGTGCTTGGGGTGGAGCTAGTCCTGGCTATGGGCTCAGAGATTGCTCCTGGTAGTGCTCGGGTGACCAAGTGGCACTGGAGAGTAAACCGGGCTGGCTGTATACAGGGCAAGCACCCGAACCCTGCAGTCTCGGGCCCTACGCTGAAGGCCTGGGTGATCGGATGATTTCATCGCTGCCCTCCCCACCTCCTTTTGTTGTTGCTGGTGCTGTCTGCACGACTGCCTTCACACGCGCTGAGCTGCAGTGCTACCGGGGCACAGCAGGCTACAGTGCTCACACTGCACACGAGCTCTCCGGGATGGAATCTGAGAGGCAGCACATAGGTGTGGCTGCCGAGTGATGGCGCTCACAGTCGTGCTCACATGGGCGGAGTTTCCTGGTCATGCTTTTTCTGAATGCTGGTGCTTGCGAGGGGTCATGTCCTCCTGTGGCGCTTCTGCACATCTGACTGTGGCGAGGAGGGGTGGGATTATGGCGCCAGGGATGGCAGGGACAGCAGACAGAGCTGTTAGTGCTTGGCACATGGGGTGACCCAGGGGACCAAACTCATGATCAGATACTGGCTTTGAGCCCCTGTTTTAGTGCTGCAGACCCAGAGGACGAGGCTTTGAAACAGCAGGCCTGTCGGAATCCTGCAAAGCTTTCAGCAGTGACACTAACATTTATTCTTTTCGGTATTTCTTAGGGGGTTACACCTGGCAGTGTGCAAGGCTTACTCTCGGATCTGTGCTCAGGGGTCACTCTTGGTGGTGCTCAGGGGACCATATGGGGTGCTGGGATTTGAACTGGAGTCAGCCACATGCAAAACGAGTGTTGAAACCTTTGTATTCTCTCTCCAGCCCCCAAACTGAATCCTTTTTGCTAGTTTTCTTAAGCCATAAGCAATTGTCAGAACAATATCCAACTAAAATAAGAAACTAGCATTTCTGTCTTAAGTAAATCCATTAAACATAGATTCCTCAACTTGGAAACCCTACAGATATTTTAAACAACTGGAATTGCTCAATTTAGGCCACAACACTGCCACACTTATAACCTCAGATAAAAAGTTGGGAATGAATCAAAACAGGGTTTGGACTCAGTAAGCAAAACAAATGAAACTTTTCTACGCTGGGACTATAAGAGCAAGTTGATTAGCCTGCTGGGCCGCCATAACCTAACACCAGAGACTGGGTGATTTAAACAGCCAGTAGAGGGCAAGGGTAAGGGAGCCTCAGGTCGACGGCTGCTGTGTTCTCATGGCGCTGAGGTGGGTGCAGGCTCTGGGGTCTCTGATTCTGCTGATCAGGGCCCACCCATGAGTCTTCATCGAGCTTAATGACAACCGTGCAGGCGCTATCTCTGAGTACAGTCACATTGAAGATTGGGGCCTTCTAGGAATTTTGGGAGACATTTTAAAAAAATATAAACTCAATGTTATTTAATCCATTTAAAGTAATAACACCATTGGCCAACTCATATATGATGCTATATAGTATATTTACTTTCCCCTTTACACTAAAGTTTTGAAACTAGTTAAGAAAAATATTTATTACTTTCTCTAATGTGATTACTCAAGTAGGAAGGCTGGTAACTCAGCCTTCGCATTCAAATTTACTACTACTCTTGATTTTATTTGGGGCCAAATACAGTGGTACAAGTGTCTACTCCTGGTTCAATGTTCATGGGACACTCCTGGCCGTGTTCAGAGGACCTAACAGTACCCAGGATTGAACCCAGGGCTCCAGGATGCAAAGAACGTGTTAAAATAAAATCACTCTATTATAAACAAAAATTTGGGATAGCTCAACATTTAAGCCCATTCTTTACATGCAGGGAAATCAAACTTGGGCTTGATTCCTAGAACTGTATGGTCCCCCAAACACCATCCCCAAGCAAAGCTCCAAGCACGGAGCAGAAATTACTCCCAACATTATTGGGTCGGGTCCTAGACTCCCCCAAACTTGGATCAGTATAACTTAAGAAATCAGACTTCTTAAACATTCTGAATGTTTTTAAGAACTATTAGTATTTGAAGAATACTAATGTTTTTAAGAACTATTAGTATTTGAAGATATATTTTTAGAATGTTTTTAAGAACTATTAGTATCTGAAGCTTTCTACCTATGTGAATCACAATTTTTCTTCGAATCCCTTTACTATTATTTGGGGGTATTGGGCCACACTCAGCAGTACTCAGAGCTTCCTCTAGACTGTGCTTAGGGATCACTCTTGTTAAAGCTTGGGGGACACAAGCAGTGCTGAGGATTGAACCACGTGCAAGCAAAGTGCCTTCGTTGTTGTACTATCTCTCCAGCCCATTTTTTTTTTTAATTTTTTATTTTTACAATTACAAAGATATACAATTAAAAAGTTCATATTTGGGTTTTGGTCATACAGTGTTCCAGCATCCATCCCGCCACCAGTGCCCATCTCCCATCACCAACGTCCCGGTTCCCTCCCTCTCCCCCAGTCCTCCTCCATGGCAGGTTCTTTATTTCTTTCCCTTTCTCTCTCTTTTTCTTCTTATTTTTAATCTTATTTCTTTTTTTTTTTTTTTTTTTGCTTTTTGGGTCACACCCGGCAATGCTCAGGGGTTTCTCCTGGCTCTGCACTCAGGAATTACTCCTGGCGGTGCTCGGGAACCATATGGGATGCGGAGGATCGAACCCGGGCTGGCATGGGCCGGCCGCGTGCAAGGCAAACGCCCTACCCTCTGGGCTATTGCCCGGCCCGGTATTTTTAATCTTAAAACCAAATTGTGAAAAAAGTTTTCCTCCAATATCAGGAATAAAAGAAGGATGTATTTGCTGTTTTAAATCAAACATGGTATGAGAAGTTCTAATCAAGCAATTGGGGAAAATAAAGAAAAGAAAAGGAAAGGAAAGAAAAAGGAAGGAAGGAAGGAAGGAAGGAAGGAAGGAAGGAAGGAAGGAAGGAAGGAAAGAAGGAAGGAAGGAAGAAAGGAAGGAAAGAAGGAAGGAAGGAAGAAAGGAAGGAAAGGAAGAAAAGAAGGAAGGAAGAAAGGAAGGAAAGGAAGAAAGGAAGGAAGGAAGGAAAGAAGGAAGGGAAGGAAAGAAGGAAGGAAGGAAGGAAGGAAGGAAGGAAGGAAGGAAGGAAGGAAGGAAGGAAGGAAGGAAGGAAGAGCCAGGGCTGTGGATCAATGGGAGGACCTTCACGTGTGAGGACCTGGACTTAGTTCTCAGCACTGCATGATGCCCCAAGTGGAGTGCTCAGGAGCAGTCCCTAGAACCAATCTAGAAGCGGCTGCTGGTACAGTCAGGTGGGGCCTTTCTCCGACATAAACTAAAAAACAAATAAACAAACAAATGGCAGAGGTAAAACCATTCTATATGAAGACCATGTAATCTTATATGCAGAAAAGATCGGTTCTCTGGAACGTCATCCTGCCTTCCTGCACAGGAATACTTCACATTGTTAGGATGTCAGTACGACCCAAAGCAACTTAGGATTCGACACAATCCCTATCAAAATTCCATCAGCCTTGTTCACTGAACTGGAACAGCTGATCCTTATGCTCACAGGGAATTGCCAGGGGCCCCAAGTAGGCTGGACAATCTTGAAAAAGAAGGAAGCCTAAGAACTCACATTTCAACTTTGAAACTTAATACAAAGCCAGGTGATCAGACAGCACTGTTCTGACACAGAGGCCACTAGGGAGTTATACAGGCTGCTAGAATGAAATGAAGACCCCAGACGCAAGCCCTTGCATGTATCACTGTATCACTGTCTTCCTGTTCATCATTGATTCGCTCGAGTGGGCCCCAGTAACATCTCCATATGTCCTGTCTTAGGCTAGTAGAGCCCAAGGGCACCTGCTTGCTCTAGGAACATAAAGAGCCTCAAACCATTCCCTCAGGTCATGGGAATGAGGTCTATAATTGTTACTGGGCCCTTGCATGTATGGTCAATTTTTTGTGGGGTTTGGAGGAGGTCCCAAGCAGGGCCTGGGGGTGACTCCAGTGACACTCGGCTAAGAGCTGGATGGTTCAATGTTAGGGGCCAAGGCTGCAGTACCCTCACAACACTATTCGTTGCTGCGCTCAGTACCAGAGCTAAGATACAGAATCAACCTGGGTGTCCAGCGGCAGATGAATGGATTCTGAAGATGTGGTATATATATACACAATGGAATACTATGCAGCTGCAAGGAATGATGGAATCATGCAATTTGCTGCAGTGTGGTTGGATACCATGAACTGGAAGGCATCATGTTGAGTGAAATAGGCCAGAAGAAGAAAGACAAACACAGCATGATCTCACTTCTCTGTGGGATATAGAACACTGGATGAGGAAATGTATTGTAGTAAGGGGGTGCCCTAGATCACCCCTTGACCTCAGTGTTTAGAGAAGAGGAGAGAGAAGGAAAGAAATCAAAGAGGAATAGGAAGAAGAGAATGGGAAGTAACAGGGGCACAGGCGCCAGGGCTTTAGTTATACTGATGATAAGGGTGAGCGGCGTAGCCATATTTCCAGAGCAGTCTCAACAACACTGAAAAAGTGAGAGCTAAGCTGCAACCACTGGAACTTTGTAAGGGGCCTGTCAGGTGGGCAGGCAGAGGACCGGGTGGGGTGGGATTGGGAACAGTGGCAAGGGGAAGCCACACTGGTAGGCTGAAATATTATATGCTTAAAACTCAACTATAATAAATATTATATGCTTAAAACTCAACTATAATAAATACATGCTTAAAAACTCAACTATAATAAATATGTGCTTAAAACTCAACTATAATAAATTTGTAAACCATAATTCTTTAATTAAAATTTTTCTTAAAGCAAAGGAAATTTTAAAAAGGAGAGAAGTTAGACTTCATCAAATAAAAACTGTTGCCGAGAAATAGCTCAGTGCAAGAGGCCCAGGTTTGATCTGTGACACCGCATGGTTTCTAAGCACGTGACGCCTGAGCACTGAGCTTTGGAGTAGCTCCTGAACACTGTCAGGTGCCGCCCCAAAACAAGACAAAAACAAACAAAATTTTTTAATTAAGTAAAATTTAGCCATCAAAGACAGAATTAAGAAAGTGAAAAGACAAGGATGAGAGAAAATATTTGCATTTCATAGATCTGATGAGCGCCTCATATTCAGAAAATATAAAGAACTCGACCAACTCAACAACAACAGACACTAGCAACTTGAAAAACGAGCAAAGGAGGGGCCAGAGCGATAGCCCAGCGGGTAGGGCATTTGCCTTGCACGTGGCCAGCCCCTGCCGGCCCGGGTTCAGTCCCCCGGCATCCCATATGGTCCCCTGAGCACCGCCAGGAGTAATTCCTGAGTGCAGAGCCAGGAGAAACCCCTGAACGCCGCCGGGTGTGACCCCCAAAAAAAAAAAGAGCAAGGGACTTAGACACTTCTCCAGGGAAGATAAACGGGGAGCCAGTAAGACAGAAGTGATGCTCCGCAGCATTAGCGAAGAAACTGGTGCAAATCAAAGCTGCAGCCAGGCACTGCTCCACATGCATTTGGATGCTGGTTATCCAAACACTGGGAACTAGGAAAGTGCTGGAGAGAATTTGGAGAAATGTATCCCCTCTGCGGGTGAGAACATAAAATGGTGCATTCACGGTGGTTTTCAAACAGTACCGCAAGTCCTTAAAAATGTTAAACATGGATTTCTGATATCATGCATTAGTTTTGCCTCAGTATATCCTCAAGAACCAGAGGCAAGGATACTTGCGTCCAGTGTGAACAGCAATCCTATTTAGCGGGTTACTCGGCAGCAAAAACCTGTTCTCTACACAGAGCTAACGGGATCAGGGAAAGTTGACAGATGCCACCGGAACCGCATTCAGGGGAAAGAACAGACTTGAACCCTGGAAAACCTTCCTCCTTCAGTGAACTAAAGCAAGCCAAAGTGAAAAATACTGTATGATCTGACTCAAGATGCCTCAAATAGTCAAACAGAGACAGAATGTCAAACAGTAGTTATTCAGGGACTGGAGCCAGAGGAAGGGAATTTATTTCTGGGGAGGGGGCACATCTGTCGGTACTGGAGTAGGGAGGGTGTCATCATAGGGATCAAACTGGGGCTCACACATGTGAGGCAAATGCTTTAGCACTCAAGCACTCTCCTTGGCCCCAGGGAAGTTATTTATTTATATTTTTATTATTGGCTTTTTGGGTCACACCCAGTGATGCTCAGGTGTTGCTCCTGGCTCTGCACTCAGGAATTACTCCTGTTAGTGTTCAGGGGAACATATGGGATGCCGGGATAGAACCTGAGTTGGCCTGTACAAGACAAATGCCCTACCCACTGGACTATCGCTCCCGCCCAAGTTCTTTATTTTTAACAGATAAAGTGTTCCCAGTTGGTAAGATGAAAAAATGGAGATCGGGTGAGGTTGGGATAGTTCAGAGGCGCAGTGCCTGCCTAGCTGGCATGAGCCTGTGAGTGCCGTCCTGGCACTGCCCTTTGGTGTTCTCAGTACCACAGTGAAGTGTGTGCTTGCTGGGGCACTACCCCCAAGGGCACAAGCATCACCACTAAACAGTGTGACTCTCCCCTCCTCCCACTCACCGAAGCGGTGGCTGCAATGAGGAAACGGAGGTGCTGGTGGACGGTGGATGGCGGCCGCACTCACAGAGCGCCGTTAGTGATTCCTAACTGCATGCTTGCCATGGTGAGGACGCGGGAATTTCAGGTTACATACACTACGAACGACAAAAGCACAACAAGCCCCTAGATTGAGAGCACCCCAACCCACACCTGCTCAGTACTGCATGCTGGGAGTGGCCCTGGGGCCCAGAGCCTCATGGGTGTGGCGTCTAGAAAAACAACAAAGCCTAGAATGTGGAGGGCAGATGACTTCCAAGGTCCCTGTGATCCTAAACTTTAAAAAAAAAATTTTTTTTTGAGACCACTCGATGAAGTAGAAAAAAGGAAGACACAAACTCTGGTGGCGGAATCCGTTCCTGGCTTTCCTCATTCTGAACGAAGAGCATCTTTACTTCTCAAGCAATTATAAAGATGTTCTAGCAAGGGTGCGGAGCCCAGGCTGAAGGAAGGCAGCTGGGGTGGCAACGGGAAGCCACAGGCCTCTCCAAGGGAGCAGCTGTGTCTGCCCTGGCGTGCCATCTCCCTGCTGGAATGTGGGCAGGGCTTGGGAAGAATTTTCTATTCTCCAAGTGACTGAATTGAGATTTTTATGTCAAATGTTGGCATTAGATTGAATTTTTTTTTTTAACTCTGCAAGCCAACTAAAATACATCTGCGAGGCAAGGCACGTGCGGATCTATGGATGATGAGTGTGTGGTCTCTTTCATAGCCTAAAGCAATTTTAATTTAGGGCAAACTATTGATTTATCATTGGTGTGAAACACTCTGAAACTCGGGAGTGCCATCTCCCACCTCTCTCAATGCCCACTACCAATGACCTCATGCCAACTTTTTAATCTAAGTGCCCCGCTGCACCCCCTTCCTCCGCCTACTTCCCCATTCCCTCAGGAACCCCGTATTCCTCACAGAGCCCAAGAATCACTTTTGCTATTTTGTTTGTTCATTTGCTCTGGTTACTCCTAGATCAAATTAAGATTCTGTAATCCTTTACCGAGGGGGTCAAAAAATCAGATGGGCTGGACATGTAATGCGACTTGGAGACGACCGCTGGATTAGAGCCGTTACCGACTGGATCCCACGGGATGTCAAATGATCATGTGGCCGCCCACCTACAAGATGGTCAGACTTCTTCGCCAAGACCTGAACGAATGGTTTGAGGCTCTTCGTATTCCTAGAGCAAGCAGATGCCATTGGGCCACACTGGCATATGATAGGGTCAAGTGGAAATGTTACTGGCGCCCGCTAGAGCAAATTGGCGAATAATGTCAAGTGATCAAGTGAAATCCTTTCAACTCCTAACTTTTCTTTTCTGGGATGCTCAGGGGTTACCCCGGCTCTGCACTCAGGGCTCATTCCTGACAGTGCTCGGGTACCAGGTGGGATGCTGCGGATCAAACCCAGGTCGGCTGAGCATCAGAGCAAGTGCCCCACCTGCTGTACTGTCTCTCCCGGCCCCGCCTCCTCCTGACTTACTTCACTTCAGACAATCACAAGTTCTATCCGGGTTGTTGGAAAATGCACAGTCTCCTCTTTGTGATCCACCTGGCTCTATACTACAAGTTTCTTACCTGGTCTCCCACTGGATAAGAGGCCCCTGAGGGTTCCTTGTTGGGGCAAGTGAGAATAACGCTCTTAGGAACACAGGGGTTGTAGTGCGCACGTTGGTGTTAGTGTTTTCGTGTCTTTCAGGTAAGTACTTCACAGCATGCTGCTGCCCGGCTAAGGGTACGTTTTTAGTCTTCTCAGGAATCTCCACAGTGTTTTCAGCCGCCCGCTGTGCAGGTGGGGCTTTCTCTCTCCACCCTCCGCATGTCTCTTTTCCCTAGTCGCCTTGGTGGAGCCATTTCATAGGTGGGGAGTTGTACTCTCTCACGTTCATTTGTGCTCTCTAGTAATAAGTGAAGCTGAGTGAGAGAAGTCTGTCATTCAATGTCTGTGAGCCATCTGTATGCAGTTTTTTTTTTGAGATGTCCATATTACGTTATAATATGATCTCAGGGCTGGAGTGATAGCACAATGGGTAGGGCATTTGCCTTGTTTGTGGCCAGCCCAGCGATCCCCCGGCATCCCATATGTTCCCCGAGCATCGCCAGGAGGAATTCCTGAGTGCAGAGCCAGGAGTAACCCCTGAGTGTCGTTGGGTGTGACCCCAAAAAGCAAATAAATAAGTAAATAAACAAACAATAAAAATATGATCTCATAATGGAGATGGAGTGCTGATCTATTTAAGTCTTTTGTTCATTTTCTGATTGGGTTACTTGCTTTTTTGTTGTTGAGCTATTCAAAGTCTCTCTATATTCTGGATATTAACCTCTTGTCAGACAAATGATGAACAAATATCTTGTCCCAGGTAGTAAGTGCTGTTCTTGTTTTAAGTTTCCGTTTCTTTTGATGTTTTGGAGCCACACTTGGCAGTGCTGGGAATTACTCGGGCAGACGCTCAGGAGTTACCTTGGCAATGCTCAGGAGTCAAACAGGACTCCAGCAGGAAAGATTGCACTCTGCCCACTAAGCACCGCCCAGACCCATGTAAAGACTTTCGGTTTGATGTATTCCCGTTTGCTTATTCTTGCTTATTTAACCAAGAATAATTGTTTATTTGCTTCTCTCGATATGGAATTGCATTTCTAAATACAGGCCTGGAGAGCCAGGATTACATTCTCTTATTTTATTTTAGTTTTGATTTTGTGGCCATACTTGGCAGGGATCAGGGCTAGCCCAACTCAGAGCGGGGGCTACTTTGGGATTGTGTAATACTGTGGGTATAACCTGGGGCTCCTGTATGTAAACCAGGCTCTCTGGCTCTCTCTGACACCTGGATCTTATTTCAGTAAGGTATCATTTAGTAAAGCCTAGCTTTGAAGGGGGCTTTTTGGGGGGGCTTTTGAGTCACACCTGGCGACGCTCAGGGGTTACCTCTAGCGGCGCTCAGGGGACCATATGTGATGCCAGGATAGAATCCAAGTCAGTTGCATGCAAGGCAGACGGCTCTACCCGCTGTGCTATAGATCTGGCCCTTTTGAAGGGGGACAGTTTTTAGCAAGGCATTTTGAACATGAACTTCTCGTCTTGCATATAGAAGTAGATGGCCAATAGGTGTTGCTATTATATTATTATTATTATTATTATTATTATTATTATAATTCAAATCCAGCCAGGTATGCTGATCTCAGCAGCTAAAGTCGGCAGCTTTGCGGCCGCATATTACATCAGTAAATGCAAGAACCGAGAGTGCCCACATGTTAGAGCCTGGCAAGCTACCTGTGTCATATTCGATATGCCAAAAACAGTAACAATAACAGACCTCATTCCCATGACCTGAACAAATGGTTTGAGGCTCTTTGTGTTCCTGGAGCGAGCAGAGGCCCTTGGGGCTATACTAGCATGTGACAGGGATGAATGGAGACGCTACTGGCACCCATTTGAGCAAATTGATGAACAACAGGAAGACAAGTGATACAAGTGATCTCAAATCCAGAGTCCTACACAATATGGGAGAGTTGTTGTGCAACCCTGTCCTATTTTCAAAGAAGTAGAATCCCAGTCAATAAAAAGGACAAGATAATCCATTTAAGAATCCACCCTCTGGGTGCTGGAACACTATGTGACCGAAACCTCCAAACATGAACAATGTTGTAATTGTATATCTCACGGTGGTATAATAAAATATTAAGAAAAAATTACATGTAAAAAAAAAAGAATCGACCCTCTGGAAGATTTCTTTCCTGTTTGTTTTGTTCTGGGTCCACACCCAGCTGGGTTCAGGGCTGACTCCTGGCTCTGCATTCACGGATCATGGTGGTGTCAGGCGACCATAAGGTGTGGTGGGGATCGGACCAAGGATGGCTGTGTGCAAGGCAAGCCCTGTACTGTCTCTCCAGCCTCAAGCAATTTCTTTCTTTCTTTCTTTTGTTTTTTAACCCTCTGCAAAGTGATCATTTAACATTAGCCTTCATATTTAGTGCTTTCTATTTTCATTTTATTTTTATAGGGACTGCACCCGGCAGCGGTGGTTATGTGGAGCCAGTGACTGGAACTTGGGCCTCCCACATACCAGATATGCTCTCCCACTTGAGTTCTGAGGCTCACCCTCAGCCTGGCCTTCCGATCCAAACAAACAACAAAAAAGAAAGCACTTGTGCATGCTAAGTGCTTCGGGCATATAGGCACAGGCGAAACAGACATGGTTCTTGCCCTCGTGAAGTCACTTGCGCATGCTAAGTGCTCGGGCATATAGGCACAGGCGAAACAGACATGGTTCTTGCCCTCGTGAAGTCACTTGCGCATGCTAAGTGCTCGGGCATATAGGCACAGGCGAAACAGACATGGTTCTTGCCCTCGTGAAGTTTACGATTTAATGAAGGAGACAGAGTAAGAGTCATCCTGAACACCTGTAGTCAAAAAACTGTAACAGATGCTATAATTAAAGAAGTACAGGGTGACAGTAAAACAAGGCTCTAATCCAGGGGAGGAAGGGAGGTGGGGGGCACAGTAAAGGAGGCCTTCAGGAGCTGGTACCTACTTTGTTTTGGATTTGGGGTCACACCCACTCAAGTGCCGAGGAACTATTCGGTAGTAGGGGTCACTCCTGGCCGTGCTCCTGTGGTGCTGGGGGATCCAACCAGCGCCTCACACATGTGCCAGCCCCGGGCGCTCTCCAGCCAGTTAGCCCTCCAGCTCCCCTAACTAGACCCTCTGGAGAGAGACAGGGAGCAGGCTCAGCGACTGACGTATAAGGGTGGGTAGGGTGGTATGGCAGCGGAGATGGAGACAAAAGCCATTCCAGGAATGCCCGTGTGGCATGTGTTGTTGGTGCCCTTGCTGCCATAGCAGGATCTAACAGTGGGACGGTCCCAAGCACACAGACCAGAAAGAAAGGAAGAGGGAGGAGAGGGACAAGAGGAACGTGATGGGCAGCAGAGAAGCAGACTGACCGAGGGACAGCAACAGCCAATGTCCTCTCCCAGGAAAAGTCTACAGAAGGATGATTAGGATAAGGAATCAAACATGCGGAAGGAGAAGGGTGGGGGCCTGAAGTGAAGGAGTTGCTGATGGGTGCTGACAGGGTCCTGGGGGGCAGCCGGGAGGGAAGCGCAGTGGGAGGGAGAGGGGAGAGTTTCTGGGCTCCTGGGGAGCTGGAGGAAAGAGCCCTGGGCAGGGCTGTTGGCTGCTAAAAGCAAATGGGGAGAGTAGCACGTGCTCTAGCATTGGGTCATAGCTCCAACATGTTAGGTTTAACGCTGGGTTATCCTTTCTCCTGCAAGGAGCTTCTCTGGACTTTGCATATGTAAGTGAAACACGGCTCTTTTCTTTCCTTTATGTCCTTTGCCTATTTTTAGTTAGAACAATGTCCTTTCTGCACATAACAGGAAGACCATTAATGCTATGCTTTTGTAATATGGAGTTAAGTGCCACTGAATAATAGCTACTCCAGGACATCCAACATATTTACTAAGGTAAGCCTTAGCTGCCCTTAGTTCCTTACATCCCAAAAGGTGGGATGGACCTGGGGCAAGCTGTAAGCTACCCTGGCATTGACATGGGACAGCCTAAGGGCCATAAGAAGTAGAGTAAGTTAGGAGCACGATCATGGAACAAACTCTGACATGACGCAAAAAATCAGTAACTGAATAAGGACCCTGCTGGGGCTAGGACAAACTGACCTGTCCTGAGGACTGTGGCCTGAGATATACGCGAGATGTCCCCAGGAAAAGCCATTCATGAGAGCAGAAAGACCTTTTTTTTTTTTTTTTTTTTTTTGCTTTTTGGGTCACACCCGGCAATGCTCAGGGGCTACTCCTGACTCTGCACTCAGGAATTACTCCTGGCGGTGCTCGAGGGACCATATGGGATGCCGGGGATCTAACCCAGGCCGGCAGAGGACGGCCGCGGCAAGGCAAACGCCCTACCCGCTGGGCTATCGCCCGGCCCCCAGAAAGACCATTTTAAGCTTAATATAACATATAGATAAAAGTCTCTGTTTCTACAAAATGAATAGAACGTTATTAAGAAGGTATCTAGAGGACTGGAGCCCCGATGAGGTTCTGTCCCCGGTGGCTCTCCTACAAGTCCTTCCCCTGACAGGGGCTTTGGCTGCCTGTTGTTTATGTCACTGTTCAACCACACCTACGTGCAATTGCCGCCCGACCCTTCATGATTTCTCTAAAATAATCTGCGTTAATTCTGAATAAACCGCCACTGATCACCAGCCTGTGGCCCTGTCCCTTGTCCATTGGTCAGAGGGACGGTCATTGGCCCTAACGGTACCAGGGGACCCTGGTCACTGCGGACGGTGACTCTGACTCTTACAATTGCACTCCAGTATTTCAAATCAAACAGGTACTGCACCTGAAGCAAGCAGCGTGGCCCGGGGTCACTCAACAACAACCCATCTCAGCCTGACCACACAAGTTCTTCCTTGTCATCACATCATCTACCGGAACTTTGAGTGTTTTTAGAAAAGGTGACAGATCTTTCCGACATGACCGTACAGGCCCACTACAAATTCCGACTCACAGAATGCTGATTTCTAGGGATTTCCCCACCCCCACCAAACTTCTGGTTACCAGACCACAAAACCTAGGACAGCCATTTTCAACATCCGGACTCCACAGCTCGTCAGAGCTCCACCCAGCAGAAAAGACAATCTAGCGGCGGCCACACAGTTCATCAATAAATGCACGAGATGAGAGGCTACTACAAGAGTATCCCACCCTCATGGCAGAGCCTGGCAAGCTACCCATGTCGTATTTGATATGCCCAAACCAGTAACAATTATAGACCTCATTCCCATGACCTGAAGGAATGGTTTGAGGCTCTTCATGTTCCTGGAGCGAGCAGATGCCCTTGGGCTACACTAGCATGTGACAGGATGTATGAAGATGTTACTGGTGCCCACTTGATCAAATTGATGAGCAACGGGAAGACAAGTGATACAAGTGATAAATTCATATTTTCCTTTAAATAACTGAGCATATCTATATGATTTAAAATAACCATTTCGAGGTCCATGTTAGCTAATTAATCACATCATCTTTGTCAGTAATGGGCCTCAAGGGGATACCCCTATTACTTTCTCTTGAGGAGGACATAGAGCTACTCCTGGCTCTGTGCTCTGTGCTCAGGACTAACCTAGCAGTGCTCGAGGGCCATGTGCAGTGCTCGGGATCAAACTGGGGATTCATATGGATGCCAGAAATTGTGAATTTTATTTCGTGAAGTATTGGATTTTGCTGACTTCCTTTAAAGAGAACAGAACTCTGCTGTGGTAGAACAATAAATAATTTGCAGATTCATCCCTTTGCCTTTAAACAACTGTCCTGTACATGCTGAGGCTTTGCCACTCTTTGCGGCAGAAATACGAACCATCCCTAGCCCTGCATATGGTCCACGAGTTGTCTGGCCTTTTGTTTTCAGGTGGTTCTTTCTCCAGCATACACACATGCAGTTTGTAGTCCAAGACTCAAATACCAACACGGAGTTCTCTGAGCAACGACCCCCTTGTGGTACTGAATGAAAATTCTGGCCACCTTGGCCCCCTAAAGCCCTAATCTCTGGCTCCTCTGCTCAGCAAGACTGCCGGCTCTGTCTCCATCTCCCGCCCCACAGTCTCTTAGCAACTGCCTCCGGGGAACACAGTCCGGCACTGACTGAGGGCCAATGGCTGAAAGAGCCATTTCAGATACTTTGTCTGATTTTCTGGTTCTTTATGGCAGGAGAACAATTGTCTTAGTAGGTGTTTCTTCATGGGCAGAAGAGGAAATGCCAATCATGATTTTATTAAACGGCATGCAGATATTCATTGGTAAAATCACAGAGCTAAAGACTGCATTTGAATTGAAAATAAACTATGGACAAAAGCTCTTTGAGTCAACAGCATGCCACAGAAGTAGAGATTTACTTCAAGGGAATGTCAGTCAGTCTTTGGCAGACTTGGAAATTCAGATGGATCTTTCTGCACCAAAAAGAAAGAGTGAAGTGAGAAGGTGGAAAGACATTCCTTCTCTCCTTGCTGTTGTTGTGTTGTCCGAGGGTCGCGTGCTTGGCTGGGGTGTACCAGTGGTAGCACACTGCTGGTGCCGGGGATCATGCTTGGCTTGAACTCACAGTCTCACACCTGTAAGCCAGGTACTGAACCTGGATCACTTTCTCAGACAACCAAGAAGTTGAATTTCTACAACTTACTATGCATGAATAAGTCTTTTTAGTCCCCAGAGCCTAAAACTGCAGAGAGAGCAAGAAGTACAGTAGAGTCTTTGTGAGGGTGTATGCCACTGAGACATGGGGAAAGGGTATTATTCGATCCTCTGTCAGACAGAAATGAGGCTGTATTCCTGTCCCTTTCTGAAACGGCAATAAAGTGCTTCTGGACAGAAGGGATCACGTCCTTAGTTTTCTATAGGTGGTTTTTATTTTGAGATGTTATTCTAGATCTCTGCTCTTCTTTGTCTTTCAGAAGAGTTTCCTCTGGGCAATGCCAAAATATGTACCCGATGTTCTAACAAGGATAACTGCAGAACAATACAGCAGTAGCTCCACTGAGGAGAATCTGCTACGTGGCATAATTGGAAAAAAAAATAGGGCTTCATAACTACTTCCCTTTGGAACCATCCTCTTGAGTGGTTTTGCTCATCCTGGAATAAAATTGGGGATTAACACATTCTGGGAATGAAAGACGTGCTCCAGTTTCCTGGGAGAAATGAAGATGGTATCAAAACTGTAGAACCAAAGAGTCAGGGATCACCTAAACAAAAAATGTTGCATCTGGGCTTTCGACAGTCAGGGCTGTCTGATTAAGATGCACGGCAATAAGTCCCCAGCATAAAACCTCAGCCTTGTTTATGGCACCAGAGAAAGAGGCAGAATTTGGAGCTGCTTCCTCTCAGCAGCTGGATGAATTACTGGCAGCTGCTATAAGAAAGATAAAGAAACCCACATCTGCTTAGAGACCGAATGCTCTGTGAATCCCTTGTGATAGTAAACAAATTCTTCAAGAGGCCCCACTTCTAAATCAGGGAAAGGAAGAAGGCGATCTGAAGACATTTCCACAGGTGTCGCCATGTGCTATTTCCCAGAAACCAACTCCAGTCATAGGCACCGTTTTCCATAGAGTGAATGTTCAATGCATCTTTTTTTTTTTGGCTCTGTGCTCCAGAATCACTCCTGGTGAATCTCAGGGGATTGTACAAGATGTCAGGGACCGAAGCTGAGTTGGCTTCATGCACATGAAGTGCCCTCCCCTGCTGTATGATTACTCCAACAGATATTTGTTGATGGATCAGGGCACTGGGAAAGTCAGTTTCTGATGAGATTATATATACTTGTCATATTAACAGCTCCCAGGTTTGACTTTATAATAAAGATCAAAGTGAGCATTTTTTAAAGCTAGTTCACTTAGAATTGAGTCCATATTAATTTCTGCCTACCAGTACAGCCATTCTAGGGAGGGGCTGGTATCACTAGACCAGTGTCCATGAGACCCACCTTGAACAGCAGGTGACTGAGGGGCGTGGTCTCTACAGTGCCATGCCACAGAAGGAATTGGAGGAGGGGGCCCCAGGAAACAGCCCATGTTAGCGCATTTAATCTGGGTTCTGTTTCCAAATGTGTTACCAATCCACGGTGCAATCCTTGTACAAGCCACACCGCTCTATTATTTATAACAATTCCTACACGAACTCTTCCTCAGGGTTTGCTGCTACATATAAAGCATCAGTGGCATGACCAGGGCAAGGGTGGGGGTCTCGAGAATCACATGAAGGATGGGCGTATACTGGCTCACTGCCTGCAGGCCAGCACCAGACACCTGCCAATTCCACCAAAGATATTTGCTAAATAAAGCAGGAAATAGTTTAGGTGTAGAAACTCTCTTTAAAGGTATTCGATACTGCTTTGGACAAATCTGTAATATGAAGGCAAGTAGAATAGGTCCTCGAAAACATGTTGAACAAGGGTTTGGTTTGGGGTTAGATTTGGAGGCCATGCTCAGGGGTGTTCATGTTTCAGGGACCTAGAGGTGTGTGGAGTAAATTCAGGTATCCATGGAGGCCTTCTGCATGCTAAGTAGACACCCTAGCCCATGGAAAGATCTCTCTGGCCCATGGACACAGATTTTTTTGTTTTGTTTTGTTTTGTTTTTGGGTCGCACCCGGCAATGCTCAGGAGTTACTCCTGGCTCTGCCCTCAGGAATTACTTCTGGCAGTGCTCAGGGGACCATATGGGATACCCGGGATCAAACCTGGGTCTACCACATGCAAGGCAAATGCCCTACCTGCTGTACTGTGGCTCTGGCCCCGAACACAAGTTGTTTTTTTTTTTTTTTTTTTTGCTCTTTTTGGGTCACACCTGGCAATGCTCAGGGGTTACTCCTGGCTCTGCACTCAGGAATTACTCCTGGAGGTGCCTGGGGGCCATATGGGATGCCGGGATCGAACCTGGGTTGGCACAGGCCGCCGCTGGGCAAGGCAAACGCCCTACCCGCCGGGCTATCCCTCCGGCCCACCGAACACAAGTTTTTATGCAGAGATTTTAAATTTGATAATGTGGGGAGCAATTTAACCTATTTTAACATCCTGAATGTAAGAATGTAGTGCCATTAAAAAAAAAGTTCCCAATGTTTTCTTTCCCTCTCTTCACCTTACTAAGATTAAATCTCAAAAGATATTTTTAGAAACCATAAAATAGTACAAAAACACAAAATGAGCTGCCTATGCCAGAGCACATGGTCCCTCCTGCAATACTTTTAAAATCTTACTTAGTGAGACTTTCATTATCATAGTGTGTGTGTGTGTGTGTGTGTGTGTGTGTGTGTGTGTGTGTGTGTGTGTGGTAGGTGGGGGGGGGTACAGCCGGGGTCCCATCTAGGGCCTCAGGTGAGAGACATGTGCTCTACCAGTGAGCCGCATTCCTGGTCCCACATTACAAAAGTTTTTATTTATTTGATTTTTTTGGTTTTATGGGGGCCATACCCAGTGGTGCTCAAGGATGACTTCCAGCTCTGTGCTTGAGGATCACTCCTGGTGGGCTCAGGAGACCCTATTAGATGATGGGGATTGAACCCAGATCAGCTGTTGGAAAGGTAATCACCAGACTCGCTGTACTATCACTCTGGCCCTTAATTAATGCATTTTATTCTACTTCTCCAAACCTGTATGTCTAGAACTTGCTTAGTGAAACTGCTCAACTGTGTCCTAAGGAAATTCCTGCTTTTCAAAAAACTTCACTTGTATCACTTGTATCACTTGTCTTCCTGTTTTCCATCCATTTGCTCGAGCAGGCACCAGTAACACCTCCATTTGTCCCTGTTCCCATGCTAGTGTAGCCCAAGGGCCTCTGCTCGCTCCAGGCACATGAAGAGCCTCAAACCATTCCTTCCAGGTCATGGGAATGAGGTCTATAATTGTTACTGGTTGTGGCATATCAAATACTACATGGGTAGCTTGGTAGGCTCTGGCGTGTGGGCGCTCAAAGCTTTTTCATTTACTGATGTACTGCGGCCACGTAGAAACTGGGAGAGCTGGTAGCAGCTCCATCTGTATCTGTGAAACAGGCTTCTTTCTAGGGTGAAAACACTTCATGTAGCTTTATTCACATTGGCCAAAAGCAGTAGAAACAGCTCAAGTGTCCACGAGTAGACGCACAGAGGAGCAAAATGCACACACAGATGATGGAATACCATCCATCCTTAAGCACGAATGTTCCTTAAAATCCTTAAAAAAGAATGTTACATCGATCATGGCAGAGTGAACTCTGAGGATGTGATATGAAATAAATTCGTTCACAAAATGATCATGATTCTCTGCTTCTCCCAATAATCCTTTCTCCCAAGTAAGTTGTTCCTAGAGGATTTAAAAGCATTTTTTCAAACAGGAGCCAAAACAAAAACAAAACAAAACAGGAATGTTTGTAAGGAAGAAAGGAAGGCAAGAAGGAATCTAAACGACTCACCGCCGTTCTTGCCCACCGTCCGAAAGCACCTCCAGAAGGCCCGTAAGAAGGAAGCTCTGTTGTGGGGGTGGCCTGGACGAAGCTGAATTCCCGAAAGAGGATGTGGGTTCCTTGGCATACACTGTTGAAACTGCAGAGAGGAAAACCAGATCGTCATTAGCTGGATTGCGCCGGAAGGCTGATATCAGAATGTTGAGATCAGAAAAATCAAGATTAGGGGAATGCAGAGAGTCCTAGGGTGAGGGCACTTTTCTTTTCTTTTTAATGTTATTATATCATTGCAAGATAGACAATTACCATTACAAAGCTGTTCATGTTTGGGTTTCGGTTCATACAGGGTCCCAGCACCCATTCCTTACCAGTGCACAGTTCCCACCACCAATGTGCCCAGTTTCCCTCTCCCGCCATGCCTGTCTCTATGACAGATACTTTTCTTCTCTCTCTCTCTCTCTCTCTCTCTCTCTCTCTCTCTCTCTCTCTCTTCTTTTGCACACTGTGATTTGCAGTACATACACTGAGGGATTATCATGTATATGCTTTTACCTACTTTTAACACTCAGTTCTAGCCTAGCTTTACCATTTCCAACTATTGTTGGCTGGTCCCTTCTCTATCTTACATAACATCTGTTCCCTCCAAAACACCTCCCCACCACCACACACACACACTTGTGGTAGATTCCAACCATTGCCAAATCCTCCTGACCCCTGTTTTGCCTGGTCTTGGATATTAGTCATAATATTTTTTTCACATCCCACAAATGAATGCAGTCAGTCTATATCTCTTGTCCTTTTCCTTCAGACTAATTTCACTCAGCATGATACTCTCCATGTCCATCTACTTATAGGCAAATTTCATGACTTTATTTTTCCTAACAGCTGCATAGTATTCCATTGTGTAGATGTACCATAGTTTCTTTATCCAGTCAGCTGTTCCTGGGCACTGGTTGTTTCCAGATTCTGGCTATTGTGAACAGTGCTGCAATGAACACAAGAGGTGCAGATGGTGTTTTCTGTTGTGTGTTTTTTGGGCCCCCAGGGCAGATTCCCAGGAGTGATAGTGCTGGGTCAAATAGGAGCTCAATTTCTAGTTTTTGGAGGAATGTCCATATTGTTTTCCAAAAAAGCCTGGACCAGTCGGCACTCCCACCAACAGTGGATGAGACCCCTTCTCCCTGCATCTGCACCAGCACTGGCTGCTCTTGCTCTTTGGGATGTGTGACAGTCTCTGCGATGAGGGAGTTTACCTTAGTTCACTCCCCTGGCACCACACAACCCCCTAAGCATCACTGGGCGCAGCACTGAGCCCCCTGAGTATAGCCGGGGAGACTGGGTAAACCCTGGTACTGCAGGGCCTGAGTAGAGCTGGACCACTTTGACCTACACGTAAGACCAAAGCCCGTCCCTGAGTCTCTTCAACAACCATTTCCCCTCAGAAAGGTTTCGCCTGTATCCAGATGACAACGACACTCATATTTTCTGGGCGAAGACTTCTTTGCCGATACCATCTGGAATTAGGTTTCCTGAAAGGTGTGTGTGTGTGTGTGTGTGTGTGTGTGTGTGTGTGTGTGTGTGTGTAAGGAGCGGTGTTCAGGGAGACTGGGGGCCTTTCCTGGTGACTCTCAGCCAACCGGGCCAGGGGGTTAATGCTTTGATTTGTGGGGTGTTGGGATTATCCAGGTCACCCAGGCAGATCCCCAGGAAGACGGGGATTGAACAGGCAACAGCCTCACACAGCCTCCACTCCATCTGTATTCTCCCTGACCCAAACTGCTGCCATAGGAACAGCTTATGGGACATAAACACGACTGCTCCAGTTTGGGGGTGGTGTTGTACATCTCTCTCTTGACAATAACCCAGAGGCAAATTCTATGTGCCAAAGAACAGGAAAGCTTCCAAACAACGCATACGGCAAACAAGAGCGAGGGGTGGAAAGTGGCCCCGAATGAGAATGAAGCAAAGCCCCAAGGTCCAAGTGAGTCACCGCTGAAGCTAGGCTGGGGAGACGGAAGATTCCTCTGCCAGAGAAATAAAGACTTGAGAGGGCTGGTGTAATCTAAAAATGGAAATTCCACCTCAAAATAGGCAACCATCCAGCAGTCATCACCACCAAAGGCAGAACTCATGTTCCAGAAACCTCCTAAGCTCCCTGACAAGTAAATCAGGAGTGGAAAATGTGTTAATCTCTGTGGCGAAACAGACATTAAACTGAAGATGGCAAGGAGAGAGGGAGAGAGAGAGAGAGAGAGAGAGAGAGAGAGAGAGAGAGAGAGAGAGAGAGAGAGAGAGAGAGAGAGGGGGGCTCCCAAGGCTAGTTTTCATTTGTTGATCATTCAAAGGGGGATTCAGCCCTCTGACGGGGAGAGGAAGCCATTCCAGAAGCAGCTATTGCTCTTTCCTTCTCCTCAGCAAGCTCAGAGGCAACAGCCTAACCTACCTTTTAACATAGACTCACAGTATCACATCACAGTATCACAGACTCACAGACTCACAGTATCAGCCTCTTCCTGTTAATGTGAACAACGTATGGAAAAGCAAATGGCAGACTTTACTTTCCTCGTGGGAAAGAGGCAATGGAAACCTGCTACTTCTGGGGGCTGGGTTATTGCTCGGGGTACAGTGCCTACTCAGGAGACGTGGGGCTGTGGTTCCCTCCCCCCAGCACCTCCTTATACCCCCTTACAAGAGTCCGATCCTGGTGACGCTACCATGTGAGACCCTGGGGTCACTGTAGTGCACCCAACCCACGTGCACGTGTAAAGCACTACGACCAAGTGTGACTGAGTGTGTCAGAACAAAGGGAAGGAAAGCAGGTGACGGAGAGATGTGCTGCCTTTAAGATGCTACCCGAACTAGAGGGACAGCATCTGATAGAGGATCATGTTCAAAAATTTGAGAGGGGATTTTTTTTTTAAGCAAAGAAAGTGCTAATCTAACTGTGCAGTTGTGGTAGCTGCTGTCTTGAGTAAAGAGAGATTGAAAAATAAAGCAAAAGAACCTCACAGGTAAGCGGAGTAGACTGCATTTCTAGAAACAAAGGCTAGAGCGGTAATATTCTAGCCTAAATTTATGACGCTATTTGGCAAAGACTCAGTCCCAGTGCGAGCTTCAAATCACAGAAGAGAACCAAAGCTGGTGCCCAGGTCATGATCAGGGATATAAAAGAATGGATACTGAAAGTTTGCCCTTAGTATAGCATTCTGAAAGTATTCAGAATAATTTACGCACTGAAGAATCTGGGTGAGCCTCACTGCAGAGTATCAGTAAGAATTTTAGAGTGGGGCCAGGAAGGTGAGCCCCTCGTATAGGACTTGTATGTGTGAGTCTCTGGGTTCAATCCCCACCACTGCATGTTTCCCTGAGCCTGAGCCAGGAGCTGCCCAGGAGCCCAGAGGGTGCTGTCCTTGTCTAAAGAAGACTTTTTTAAAGAGCTGGGGAGAAGCTGAAGTGGTAGAGCACAGACCTAGCATGCATGAGGCCCTGCTTCTGCTGCGCCTCCGCACCCCTGAGCGGAAGCCCCCATGCCCCCTGAGCCCTGCCAGTGCTGCAGGGATGAGCAGAGTCCTATCAAAATCTCCTTAAAAAAAATGCTTACAGGGCCAAAATGTAGGGCGTTTGCCTTGCAAGCGGCCCGACGTGGATCGATCCCAGCATCCCACAGGGTCTCCCAAGCACCGCCAGGAGTAATTACTAAGTGCAGAGCCAGGAGCAACCCCCTTAGCATTGCTGGGTGTGAACCCCCCAAATATTTTTTTTTGTTTTTTTTTTTTATTTTATTTTTTTTTTTAATTTTTTATTATACCACAGTGAAACATACAATTACAAAGGTGATCATAATTGGTTCTTGGTAATACAGTATACCAGCACCCATCCCTCCACCAGTGCCCCATTTCCACCACCAATGTACCCCACCCCCTCCTGCCCACCCCCATGCTGCCTTAATAGCAGGTACCCCAGTTTCCTCTCTTTCTCTCTCTGTCTCTCTCTCTGTCTCTGCATCTCTCTGCCTCTTATTTTACACATTGTGGCTAGCCCTGCAGGTATTTAGAGTTTATCACTTAAGTCTCTTTGTGTATATTCAATGGTGAGTCTTAATCTGCCATTACCATTTCCCACATTTAGTAAAACACTGGTATCTATTTATGTCGCATTAATGAATGCAGTCATTCTATATCTGTCCTTTTCCTTCTGACTAATTTCACTCAGCATGATAGTCTCCATGTCCCTCCATTTGCAGGTAAATTTCATAATGTCATCTTTTCTGACAGCCGCATAGTATTCCATAGTGTAGATGAACCACAGTTTCTTTAGCCAGTCCTCTGTTCTCGGGCATTTAGGTTGTTTCCAGATTCTAGCTATAGTGAATAGCGCAGAGATGAATAAAGAAGTACAGATAGTGTTTCTGCTATGTGTTTTTCGGTCTCGGGTATATTCCCAGGAGTGCTATTGCTGGATCAAATGGGAGCTCAATATCTAGTTTTCGGAGGAATGCCCATATTGTTTTCCAAAAGGGCTGGACCAGTTGGCACTCCCACCAACAGTGGATCAGAGTCCCTTTTTCCCCACATCCACGCCAGCACTGGTTGTTCTTGCTGTTTTGTATGTGTGCCAGTCTCTGTGGTGTGAGATGGTACCTCATTGTTGTTTTGATTTGCATCTCCCTGATGATTAAAGATGAAGAACACTTTTTCATATGCCTTTTGGCCATTCGAATTTCTTCTTTTTGGAAGCTTCTGTTCATTTCTTCTCCCCATTTTTTGATGGGGTTGGCTGTTTTTTTCTTGTGGAGTGCTACCAGTGCCTGATATATCCTGGATATTAACCCCTTGTCAGATGGGTATTGGGTGAATATCCTTTCCCCACTCTGTGGATTGTCTTTGTATCTTGGTCACCGTTTCTTTTGAGGTGCAGAAGCCCCCCAAAATATTTCCAGGACAAATTTATAGGCAGGGTCAGATAAATGTTGAGTATGAATAAAAAACTTTTAAAATTGTATTTGTATACTGTCTTTAATAATCCATATTAAAATTCATATTTAATAGAAATGAGAACTTTGTGATTAGCTGGGCACCTGGTCTGTAGGGGAGGTCACATTTCCTTTACCTAGAGATCTCTAGAAGGTGGGGGGGGCGCCTGGGAGAGCAGCAGAGGGACATCTGAGCCGTGCTCGTGGGTGTGGAGCAGTGACACAGGAGGGGGTCTTTATTTATCAGTATCATTATTACATTATTTGGGTTTGGGGACCACACCCAGCAGTGCTCAGGGGTTCCTCTTGGCTCTGCACTCAGGAATCACTTCTGGTGGGCTTGGGGGACCATATGGGATGCCGGGATCAAACCTGGGCTGGCAGTGTGCAAGCAAGAGCCTTAGCCATGGTACTATCTCTCTGGCCCCAAGAGGGGTAAATTTATGCCCTAAAGCACAAAGTCTTGTAAATCCATGTTACTGCAATTGAAAACTAATGACGATAAAAAGGACAGAAATGGAAGAAGATCTAGTTGATGATCTTTTCTTTTTCTGATGGAGAAGGCTTGGGCCTCACCTGGTGATGCCCAGGGTCTACTAGCAGCTGGGGGGGTTGCTTCTGGCTGTGGTCGGAGCCATGTGGTGCCAGGGATTGAAGTGGGTTCAGCTGCACGCGAGCAAGCACCCAACTCCCATACTATCTCTCTGGACCTATACCATCTTAATTCAATAGTGAAAAAAAAATTTTTTTTGTGGAGGAGGAGTTCCTCAAGCAGTCTGGGGACCACCAGGGCTACAGTGAACGTGCTCCAGAGACCCGAAGCACAGAGGAACCCAAGGGGTCCTGTGGACGCAGACTCAGGCTCTAGCCCTCTGAGTCATCTCTCCGGCCCTTATCAGCAAAGAGTTTTTTGATAAGGTGGGTATAAAGAAAAGGCAGAAAATGTGTCCTCTTCAACATTCGCTATTTTTTTTTAAATATACACTCCCACCCCTTTCCTTTCTCGCCAGTCTCACCGGACCATCCAACACGCCTGTCTGACACGGAGTCTTTCCCTGAGTCCCCCCACCGTGTGCAATTTCTGTCTTATCTCACTTATCTCCCCAGCGGCACTTGCTGCTGGCTGCCTTGTTTTAGTTACAGAACTCATTTCCCCTGCTGGGCTGCGGTAAGGTTCCATTCGTCTGTCTCTTTCATGACCTAATATGCAGCAGATACTACACCATTAATGCCTTATAGTTAATTCAGAAAGAGCAGGAAAAACAGATGAATACTGTCAGGTAGGAAGCACCAGGACTTACGTCTTTCAGCTAGTCACACAGGAAATACTTTGATTCTTGTTTTGAGGTCACTGTTCACAGGTGCTTGGGGTGGTTCCTGGGGTGGCTGGTAGGCCCAGGGCAGAGGGGCTCAGGCAGCGCTGGGCCGGGGCCTCGACATGCGGAGCACACTTCAACCCTCTGAGTTTATAATGTCCGCCTGAGGCCCCATAAACATTTTCAAAGTTCAGGAAAAGTCCGATATTAGTATTGTGATACCGCGAAGCTGGCTTTGCACAAAACAGGCACTCTTGTCTCACATTTTACTAGTAGGCAGATGAGCCAAAAGCACCTAATAAATCACTAATGGGAAGTCAACACAAAATATATCATATTCTCTTACCTTCTAAGTTAAAATGAAGAAAGATATCTATAATCCCGGCTATAACAATTAGGCAAGAAAAAGAAGATTAAAAGGGATTCAAATTGGAAAAAAGAGTAAAACTATTACTACTTGCAGATAATATAGTATAAATAAAATCCTGGAGCCTTCACTGAAAGACAATTAGAATAAATAAACCAATACAGCAATTTGGGAGACTCTGAAATCAATAAACATGAATCTACTATACTTCTATAAGTAATGAAGTGGAAGAGAAATCATTAAAATTTCATTTTTAAGTTACATACACAAAATTAAGTACCTAGGAATAAGCTTAGCAAAGGAGGTGAACTTGCTTGTCAAAGCTATGCTAATTTTAAAAAGAAACAGTGACTTAAAACAAAAAAGGAGATTGGGGGCTAGGGTGATAGTACAGCGGTCAGCGCACTTGCCTTGCACATGGCCAATATGGTTCGATCCCAGGCATCCCATATTGTCCCACAATCCCCACCAGGAATGATCCCTGAGCACAAAGCCAGGAATATGTCCTGAGCACCACTGGCTGTGACCCCAAAAAGAAACAAATAACATGAAAGAAAACCTAAGCAAACAAAACCAAAAGACACCCCATCTCCGTGAATTGGGAGGATTAATTGTGAAATTAATATTGTGAAAATGAAATTTGATATTGTGAAAATGATCATTTTTTCTCAAAGCATTATACAGATTCAATGCAATCCTATTAAAATACCACTGACATATTTCAGGGAAACAGAATAAATGTTTCTGAAATTCTCATGGAACCACAAAATTCCCACATAACCAAAATAACGAGACAAAAGAATGCAGGCCACAAACTCCCCCACTGCAAGCTATTCTTAGAAGCCACGGTGATGCAAAATAGTAAGATATTAGAACCAAAATAGGCACTTCTATCAATTAAAGAGCGGAGAGCCCAGAATTAAAGTCTCACATAGACGGACAGCTAATTTATGATGCAAGAGCCAAGAGCATAAAACGGAGAAAGAACGTCCTTCATAAACATCTGCGGAAACTGGATAGTCACACGCCAAAGGATGAAACTGGATCACCTCACACAATGCACAAAAGTCAACTCAAAATGGATTAGACCTGAATGCTAAATGCAAACCCACAAAGTACACAGAAGAAAACACAGTGAATGCGCCCCATGATGCTGGCTTGAGTGATGTACCCTGAGCCTGAACTCCAATGGCCAGGGAAAACCAAAGCGCAAGTAAACAAAAAGGACAACTGAACACTGCCTCACACCAGTGAGAATGGCCGACACCAAAAAGGGTCAGAGACAGGGCTGGAACTCGGCTCGCCCCGGCCCAGCTGAATATGGGGACCCCCAGGAGGGCAGACGGGTTTTGGGAGTGGGCCCGTCACCTCTGGGGGTCCCGAAGCAGCCGGATGAGACTCGCCCATCACACTAGCCACCATTTTCGCTGTCTGGACACTGAGAAACTGCCTCACGACCAGATTAACAGAGCAAAACCAGTTCGAGCCCAGGTAGGCGGCTCCCAGAAGTGGGAATCACTGGGAATTCATCAGATGGAGTCAGGGTTAGGCCATTCCCCTCTCCATTTTGTCGAGCCTGGTGGCCCTGCCCAGGAGCTGCCCCTGCGGCCATCAGCCATAACATGAAGAGGCTCACAAGTGGCTGGGGCAGCTGGAACTCGGCTCGCCCTGGGCCCAGCTGAATATGGGACCCCAGGAGGGCAGACGGGTTTTGGGAGTGGGCCCGTCACCTCTGGGGGGTCCTGGAAGCAGCCGGATGAGACTCGCCCATCACGCTAGCCACCATTTTCGCTGTCCGGATGCTGGGAAACTGCCTCATGACCAGATTAACAGAGCAAAACCAGTTTGAGCCCAGGTCGTGCGCGCAAGTGGCCACGCGGTCCATTAAAATAGTGGAAACAGTAATGTCTTTTAATGCACTGCATTCCAAGAAGAGCAGGAAAGTTTGGCGGGAGGGAGAGACAAAGAGGAGAGAAATGACATACAGAACCCGCCAAGTAGTTGAGGTGTGGGAGGGGGGAGGGAGGTGGGGACATTGGTGATGGGAGATGGATTTGGGTGGAGGGACGGGTGTTGGAACACTGTAGAGCCAAAATTCTACATGAGCATCTTTCAATTGTATGTCTAAAATGGTGTAATAATATTTGGGGGAAAATAATAAAATAAAATTAAATAAAAAAATTTAAAAAAAAAAGGGTCAGAGACAGGGAAGGACTGGAGAGAAAAGAGACCCGACACAGCGGTGTGGAAGGGTAACCCAGCCCAGCCTCTACTGGGGACAGGACAGAGAGTCTAGGGATATGTAAAAATGGGTCTGTATGATCCGCGGATCCCACTCCTAGGAGCCTATCTAAGAAACACAAGGAAACACATTCAAGAGTGTTCATCACAGTGCTAGTTGCCATAGTTTTAGCTGCCAAAATCTGGGAGCAATCCAAGTGCCCAATGGCATGTCAGTAAATGGATATATTCCATATACACAATGGAACACTGCTCAACGCTAAGTGTTGGATGACAGGTTTAGCTAGTTTGGGAACTTTGCTGTTTTACCCACTTGCAGTTTAATCTACTTAAGCCAAAGTTCATTCTAATGAGATCTCTCTTCTATGTAAAAACTGCTAGAGGGTGTGGCAGTTACAGAAGTCACCTTGACTCTGAATAACTTCTGACTTATACATCTACTAAGACTTCTATGTTTTCTAGATTGGGCACAGCTCCTCTTTATACCCACTGCACCCAGCGTGGGACAGTTAGAATTTACCAGGAGACTACCACCCTGGCTACGTTGAGACTATAGGAAGATTATAGAAAGGATCATACTAGCTTGCTCTCAAGCAGGTGAGTGTGACCCTTTCAGTATTGGAGAACAAGATACTCAGAATCACTCTGGTGCAAATAATAAATAAGAAGGACCTTGTGGGTACCACCTAGATTACATGAAGCTCATGAAATTAAGATATATTATTTTATACCAGCTCTCTCTCTCTCTGTCCAGTGTTTTACATAAGAGATAATCTTGGTAGAAGGGATTAGTCCTTGGTGTAACCTTTGTTTATACCTGTAATAGGGTTGGCACTGCCCTTCTACACTCTATTTAGGGTTCTTTGCTGACACGACCCTCCCTATCACAGTTCGGATTACTTTGGTGTGTATAAGGGGACTGACTTGAGGCCCCTCAGCCTTTTGCTCCTTCTTTTGGGTAGGACTCCTCTCGGGTGAGATCCTCTCTTTGGTGGGAGACTCAGGCTCTTTCGTATGGTCTAAGGCGACCCCTGGCACCACATGATCCCAAGAGCATCAAAAGGGAGCCCCCCTACCCTCAAGTCCCTACTCCTCCCCTCCTCCAGTACTGAGCTTGGAGACGCACCAAACACTGCCGGAATGGCCCAAAACCAAAACACAAACATGTCTAGGAACTCTTATATTCTAGAACTTTTAGTCCTTTAAAGAATATACATGATTTTAATTTCATTATACATGATTTTAATTTCATGTGCCTGTTTTCCCCAACTCTTGTTCTCTCTTCCAACTAACTCCTATTCCTACATCTCTTGGGGATCCTAATCTTTATCTCAAAGTCAATTTAAAACCAGTTTACTTTCTCTGGAGAACACTGATGTCTCCGTTGCTGAGTTTATTGGCTGGTTTTCTTAGCATCCGTTTTGCTCATGTAATTTGGAATTTCAGCATGGAGACTCACTTTCAGACGGAGAAGTTTCCCCCCTCACCACTGACTCGTGTCCTCATTTTCTTGGGCAACCAAGCCTGGTGCAGAATTGTGTCTCCCATGGGGTGGACAGGGACTTCGGGCTTGATGACAGTGAGGTATCGCAGCCTGGGAATGATCTCTTGAGTAACTCTGGCCACGGGGTCCTGGCTATAAGGCTGTGTCCTTTTTCATCCTTCCAAATGTCGAAGTTTTATGAAAAGTCATTTTCCACCTATCAGCGTAACTTTCCTGGAGTCTCTGTGAAAAGGCTGGTGGTGAAGACAGTGCGCGCTATCTTCCGTCCTGGGTGTGACACCACCATCCCCCATGGTGCAGAAGAGGTGAACCCTGGGCTGCTAGGCTGCCGCCGAGCCCTGGAGCCCAGGGGACCTGTGGTTTCAGTTCCATTTGCTTTGTGGTTTTGTTTAGTTTCTAGAACACAGGAACATTTATGTTGATTTTACACATGGCCATATCCTTTACATTTTTCTCTTTAGAAAATTTTATGTATCATTACCATTTGTGTTTGGAATGGATGGGTGGGCCAACCCCAAACACTGCAAGCTATTATGACTAGAAATCCAAAACAAGCTTTCAATTGGCAGAAATATGCTCATTCTCAGCAAGTTTTCATTGTCTTTGGCTAAACTACAAAGTTCTTTCACAGATAGCAATCTTACCTCTAAACTCGAACCCAAGAGTTCTTAAATGTATATATTATACGCCGACTTCTGACTTCTCTGGACGCTTTCGGGGCTCACTGAATCAATGATTTGGTTCTGTAAATTGCTGGGCTTTTCCCATGAAATTCAGAGTTTTTAAAAATTTCAAAGTTAGGGGCTGGAGCGATAGTCCAGCGGGTAGGGCATTTGCCTTGCACGCGGCTGGCCTGTGCCGACCCGGGTTCGATCCCCGGCATCCCATATGATCCCCCGAGCACCGCCAGGAGTAGATCCTGAGTGCAGAGCCAGGAGTAACCCCTGAGCATCACCGGTGTGACCCAAAAAAGCAAAAAAAAAAAATTCGAATTTAGGGGCCAGAGCGATAGCCCAACGGGTGGGACATTTGCCTTGCACGCAGCCGGCCTGTGCTGGCATGGATTCGATCCCCGGCATCCCATATGGTCCCCCGAGCACCGCCAGGAGTAATTCCTGAGTGCAGAGCCAGGAGAAACCCCTGAGCATTGCCGGGTGTGACCCAAAAAGCAAAAAAAAAAAAAAATTCTAATTTAGCAGTTACAAGATCCCACCTTGCCCAGCATGGGGTTTGTGCTCTGGGTCTGACCCGGACTCCGGCACCCAGGCCCAGTTCTTTTTATTTCTTCTTTTCTCAAATTTTATTACACCACTTCTGGACATACAATTGCAAGATGCTCATGTAGAGTTTTGGCTCTACAGTGTTCCAACACCCATCCCTCCACCCGAACCCATCTCCCATCACCAATGTCCCCACCTCCCTCCCCCCTCCCACACCTCAACTACTTGGCGGGTTCTGTATGTCTTTTCTCTCCTCTCTATCTCCCTCCCGCCAAACTTTCCTGCACATTGTATAATGCAGTACATTAAAGGACATAACTGTTTCCACTAGTTTGATGGACCACATGGCTGCTTGCGGCGTGATATAGGGGCCTCATGGTCAGCATCTGGACAGTGAAGGTGGAGGTTAGTGTGGTGGGCGAATATCATCTGGCTGCTTCCGGGACCCCCAGAGATGATGGGCCCACTCCCAAAACCCATCTGTCCTCCTGGGAGCCCCATGGTCAGCTGAGCCTGGGGAAAGCGGAGTTCCAGCTTCCCCAGCCGCGTTTGAGACTGCATACTATGGCTGGTGGCCCCAGGGCAGCTCCTGGGCGGGGGGCCACCAGGCTTGACAAAATGGAGGGGGAAGGGCCGACCCCTGACTCCATCTGACGAATTCCCAGTGATTCCCGCTTCTGGGAGCTGCCTACCTGGCCAGGCCCAGTTCTTAGGGGTCTGGTCAGCACTCCACGCACGAGCACTGTGTTTTTCTAGTCCCTTTCAAGTCCCTTGTGGGCAACGACATGGTGGTGGAACTCAATAATGGCCTGAGCATCTGGGGAACTCCTCAGTATCTCAACACCAAACTGAAGGATATCAGTGTCACAGACCCTGAGAAATACCCCACATGTTCTTGGTGAAGAGCTGCTTCATCTGGGGCTCCCTAGTCCGGTATGTTCAGTTGCCAGCAGATGAGGCTGCCACACAGTTGATACAAAATGAGCAAGAAAGGAGGCCCTGTAGCAGAACACAGTGAAGATTCCCAACTGTGCCTGTAGCAGAACACAGTGAAGATTCCCTGCTGATCCTGTAGCAGAACACAGTGAAGATTCCCCACTGTGCCCTCTGCGTTAACATCCCAACCAGGACCTGCCCCATACAATAGTGAAGACTCTGTTGAGAAGAGAGGATAGATCCGTAGACTGGGGGCTGCAGAGTCTGCCTGGCCCCATACCGCCCGTCCCTCCCTTCCCTAAAGGGAGACTCTCCTTAGAGCTCTTCAGGGCAGGAGGTGCTTCATTTTGGAGATGGAAGGAATCTGTCTTCCATATCGGGAGTAAAATTTATGATGCAAACTGGGAAAAAAATTCTAATTTATAGAAAAGTACAAGAAGAGCCAAAGAATTTCCTCCTAGACTTCATCTAGATAATGCCAATGGAAGGATCTCACCACCTTAATCACACTGTCCCTTTCTTGCCCCGCCTTGTTCCCCCATACAAAATTACTATCTTGGGCCAGAGCGATAGTAGGGCCTTTGCCCTGCACGTGGCTGACCTGGATTGGACCCTGTCATCCCATATGGTCTCTGACCACAGCCAGGAGTAATTTCTGAGTGCAGAGCCAGGAGTAACCCCTGCTCATCACCAAAGAGCTAAAACACCCCAAAAAATACCCAAACTACTATTTTTCAGAACTATCTTTGTGAGTTGCAAACACAATCAGCTCCTCACGCCTACACATGGTGTGTATGTCCTTAAAAATAACAAACTTTCAGGGTCAGAGAGATAGATCAATGGCTGGTGCATGCATTGCAAGCTGGAGCCCTGTGTTCAATCCCCAGGACTATATATACTTCCTGAGCACCAATCAGGCACAGAGCCAGGAGTAACCCCTGAGCACCACGAGGGTGTGAAAAACCCCTCAAAAAAAGAAATTCTCCTACATAACCTTAGTACAATGATAAAAAACCATGATCTGAAAATTGATACAAGACCCAGATGGAATCTCCAGACCTAATTAAAAGTTCCAGCTGCCCAATAACGTGCCTTCTGCAGGAAACGAGCATTCAGGACGACAAACTGTATTCCACGGCCTCTTCAGCCCTTGAGTCCCGAACAGCTGCTGAGGCTCAGCGTTTCATGATGCTGACATTTTTCAAGTGCTTGGGCTACTTCCTAATGGCACCTGAGTCTGGGTTGGACCAATGTTGCTGTGATCAGAGGCAGCTGAGGCCCTTCAGGCACCACTGTGACAGAAATCAGGCTGAGTTATGTTCGGTGCCTCTGGCACAAGGCACTTGCCGTGGAATTGGTCGCGAGTGCCTATGAGGGGAACTCCGATCCATGGTTCGAGTCTGCCAGTCACCCGCTGTCTAGTTTCCCAGTGTGGTGAGGAAGGAAGATGGGGAGAGACTCAAAGGCTGTAGGGGCAGAGTGGTCCTCTGCACACTTTCATTTCCTACTTTCAGCATCAACGGATAATGCTTGCCAGAGCAATAACAATAGTTTGCCCAGTGGTGATTTTCACTAGAGTTGCATCATTTCATCTACATTTCAAGGTGGTTTTCTACAATAGAGGAGTTTATGCTCTCATCATTTATGTACATCTGTCTGGACAGACAGGTTCTTACTTTATCTTTATTTCTTCTGAAACTCAATGGATCCCAAATTTGACTATGGGAATTCCCTTCCAGAAGATGTTTATGTCTTCTGGACAATCTAGCATGATTCTTTGATTATTTCCTTCTTAAATAAGATTATCCAGGCTCTTCCTGTTCTTTCCTTGACCCAACTTTGTGTGTGTGTGTGTGTGTGTGTGTGTGTGTGTGTTTCTTTTTTGGGTCATACCCAGCAATGCTCAGGAGTTACTCCTAGCTCTTCACTAAGGAATTACTCCTAGCAATGCTCAGGGACCATATGGGATGCCAGGGATCAAACCCGGTCGGCCGCGTGCAAGGCAAACGCCCTACCTGCTGTGCTATCGCTCCAGCCCCTCCCTGCCCCATCTTGGAATCAGCCATTTCTCTAAGAAATGCAAGTAGCAGTTAGTAGAGAGTGATATCTAGAATTCAAGTCTGGTCGGTGTTGAATGCCCTTGCTCCAAATGGCTTTCCTTTGTCTTTCATAAGACAGGGTGAAGAGACAGATGAATGTGGATCTGTGTCTACTTTTTTAAAAAATTATTATTCGGGGCTGGAGCGATATAAGTGTCTTAGCCCCCGTACTCTCTCTCCACGACCTCCCCTCACATACCCACCAGGCTTTCTAAGAGTCTCAAGTTCTCTATTAGGTTTGTGTTAGATAACACACAGTGCATCAACAAAAAAGTGAACAATATGATCCTGTATCAAAGTTGGAATTTGACCAAAGCGTGTCTCAAGCCCAACTGACGTTTGAGAAAGAGTATGTCACAGAAATCCACCAAGCAAGTCTACGGCATATGTTCTCCAAACATAGAAACTTTCGGGACCACCTGAAAGTCTGCTCTGGTGAGCTCCCAGCTTGATAGCTCTATCAGCGCCTTCCCCAGCACTATCAGTAAAGGGCTGTGACTCATTCACATCTGCTCAGCCGGCACTGTGAAGGAACACCTCTCCTGGGGTGGTTTACCCCCTGCCAACAGAAACAGGCAAACACTTGCCACTCTGGCTGGCACATCACTGCCTGGAAACTCGGGGATGGGGTGGCTCCAGGAGTGTCCTTTAAAGCACCAGAGAACGGTAAACTGCAAAACGGCAGGACAGGCTGGGAGAGAGCGCACCAGGCTGTAGCGCGGCAAGATAGGCTAGAGAGGGTACGCCAGGCTGCAGTGCGGCAGGGCAGGCTGGGAGAGTGCGCCAGGCTGCAGGGCACGAGGCAGGGCAGGCTGGGAGAGAGGTGCGCCAGGCTGCAGGGCACGAGGCAGGGCAGGCTGGGAGAGTGCACCAGGCTGCAGGGCACGAGGCAGGGCAGGCTGGGAGAGTGCACCAGGCTGCAGGGCACAAGGCAGGGCAGGCTGGGAGAGGGTGCGCCAGGCTGCAGCGCCACGTGGCAGGACAGGCTGGAGAGAGAGAGCGCCGGGCTGCAGTGCAGCAGGACAGGCTGGGAGAGAGAGAGCGCCAGGCTGCAGTGCGTGGCAGGACAGGGTGGAGAGAGAGAGGCGCCAGGCTGCAGGGTACGCGGCAAGATAGGCTGGGAGAGAGAGTGCGCCAAGCTGTAGGGTACGTGGCAGGACAGGTTGGAGAGAGAGAGCGCCAGGCTGCAGGGTACGTGGCATGATAGGCTGGGAGAGAGAGAGAGAGAGCGCCAGGCTGCAGGGTTTGGGCATGATAGGCTGGGAGAGAGTGTGCCAGGCTGCAGGGTACGGGCATGATAGGCTGGGAGAGAGAGGTGTGCCAGGCTGCAGGGTTTGGGCATGATAGGCTGGGGGAGAGAGAGCGCCAGGCTGCAGGGTTTGGGCATGATAGGCTGGGAGAGAGAGAGGCGCCAGGCTGCAGGGTTCGGGCATGATAGGCTGGGAGAGAGAGGTGCCAGGCTGCAGGGTACAGGCATGATAGGCTGGGAGAGAGAGTGTGCCAGGCTGCAGGGTACGGGCATGATAGGCTGGGAGAGAGAGTGTGCCAGGCTGCAGGGTACGGGCATGATAGGCTGGGAGAGAGAGAGCGCCAGGCTGCAGGATTTGGGCATGATAGGCTGGGGAGAGAGTGCGCCAGGCTGCAGGGGTACGGGCATGATAGGCTGGGAGAGAGTGCGCCAGGCTGCAGGGTACGGGCATGATAGGCTGGGAGAGAGAGTGTGCCAGGCTGCAGGGTACGGGCATGATAGGCTGGGAGAGAGAGTGTGCCAGGCTGCAGGGTACGGGCATGATAGGCTGGGAGAGAGAGTGTGCCAGGCTGCAGGATTTGGGCATGATAGGCTGGGAGAGAGAGGCGCCAGGCTGCAGGGTACGGGCATGATAGGCTGGGGGGAGAGAGAGCGCCAGGCTGCAGGGTACGGGCATGATAGGCTGGGAGAGAGAGAGCGCCAGGCTGCAGGGTTCGGGCATGATAGGCTGGGAGAGAGAGAGCGCCAGGCTGCAGGGTACAGGCATGATAGGCTGGAGAGAGTGCGCCAGGCTGCAGCCCACGTTTTGCACACGGGTCTTGGATCCATCCCAGCACTACTGGCAGTAATTCCTGAGCACAGAGCCGGGAATAGGCCCTGAGCACAGCTGGATGTGACTAAGACGAAGGCATTATAGTGATTTAGAAAGTGCTTTCTCATATGCTGAAAAAGACAGGAAACAACATTGCATGTGCTTCACAACTCCAAAAAATACAAAAGAAGGTCAAGATAGAGGCCAGATTGATAGTACAGTGGGGAGGACGTTTGTCCTACACACAGCCAAATGGTCAATCCCCAGCATCTCATGTGGTCCCCTGAGCACTACCAGGAATAATTTCAGAGTGCAGAGCCAGGAGTAGCCCCCCTGAGCATTGCTGGGTGTGACAAAGAAAGAAAAAAAAGTAGGCGAGGATAAGGAAAACAACGAAAAAAATTTAAGACAATTAGATCTACAAACTATTAGTGTTGTTGGTGTTTAATTGGTCTTCAATATTCTGCAATGTTGGGCTGCAGAGATGACTCAATGGGCTGAGTGCAATTTTCAGGGGGCAGGGGCTTGGGCTCACACCCCGCAGTGCTCAGGGGCTTACTCCTGGCTCTGTGCTCACTGATCTCAGCTCAAT
This sequence comes from Cryptotis parvus, assembly GCA_021461705.1. NCBI lineage: Eukaryota > Metazoa > Chordata > Mammalia > Eulipotyphla > Soricidae > Cryptotis > Cryptotis parvus. The sequence goes on along the minus strand of JAJIBD010005891.1, from coordinate 75,051 downwards.
GATCTCAGCCAGATCATTCCTGGCAGGCCCTGGGAGAACTACCGGGTGCTGGGGATTGATCCCAGGTAGGCTGCACGCAAGCCAAGTGCCTTCCTGCTGTACTGTGTCTCTCTAGCCCTGGGCACCTGCTTTATATGCAGAGACCTGGGTTCAAACCCCCCACGATCACATGTTCCCCAGAGCACTGAGCAATGAGCCTGGGATACGCCCTAAGCACTGCTGGGTGGGAGTGGGGGAAACAGCCAAATATTCTGTAATGTTATTACATGTTAAACGTTTGTAATAAAAAATTTAAAACAACAGTAACCACAAACCTCCAGGTCGTCTCCTTCCTATAAGCTCTCTTAATAATAGTTTCTGGGAGGCTGCCATAGCATTTAATCTGAAACCCAGAGCCATGGTGGTTTCATGGTCTCTCAGGGCAATATACCCCCCCACCCCAACACCGGCTCTCCCCACCCCGCCTCAAGCCTTACAGGAAAAATTTCTGGACAAAGAATGTTCTTTTCAAGCATGTTTCCGGATTTTGGTTACAGCTCACCTCCTGCTACTGTGACATGTCGCATTCTTAAGTGATCTCCCCATCGCTCATCTGCTATTTCTCTTCCGCTCTGTCTTTCGCTCTCCCTATTTCCCTTGTCAGCCGGTTCACTGCACCTGCACCGTTTGCTTCTGCTACTGAGGCTGCAGTCGGGGGCGCCGGGCCGGGCTGGCTGGGTCGTCCGCGGCAGGCCTGTCTTTGCTTCTGGTGCTCCTCTCTCTCTCTCTCTTTCTCCTCTCTCTCTCTCTCTCTCTCCTCCCTCTCTCTTTCTCTCTCCACTCTCTCCTCTCTCTCTTCTTCTCTCTCTCCTCCACTCTCTCTCTCTCTCCACTCTCTCTCTCCTCTCTTCTTTCTCTCTCTCCTCCACTCTCTTCTCTCTCCTCCCTTCTCTCTCCTCTCTCCTCTCTCTCTCTCTCCTCCCTCTCTCTTTCCTGTCTCTCCTCTCTCTCTCTCCCCTCTCTCTTCTCTCTGTCCTCTCTTTCTCTCTCTCTCTCTCTCCTCTCTCTCCTCTCTCTCCCTCTCTCTCCTCTCTCTCTCTCTCTCTCTCTCTCTCTCTCCTCTCTCTCCTCTCTCCTCTCTCTCTCTCTTCTCTCTCTCTCTCTCTCTCTCTCTCTCTCTCTCTCTCTCTCTCTCTCTCTCTCTCCTCGCTAACAGCTCCTGTTGCTTTGACTGCCAGATCACAAGCCATCGTTTTTTTTTTCTCAGTTGAGTTTTTTCAACTCAAACTAAATTTCCTGAGACTGGAGAAATAGTATAGCGAATAGGGCTGCAGGAGCACTGTCAGGAGTGATCACTGAGCACCGCTGGGTGTGCTCTCTTGCAAGTCAGAAAAAAAACGATTTCTTCCCAGGTTTGCCCGGCCCCTACCTATCTGTGCCACAGTGAGCACTAGCCAACACGTTCAGGTAAATCCTGTTCTATTCGGCCGGCAGCGGCGGACTTTAACTCCTTCCAGGTCATCCCTGGCTTCACACTCAGGCCCCGATGCTCCCACTCGCATCACTTGCAGGTTTCACTGAGAACTCCTCCCGCTTCCCAGGGGTCCCTTCACTGCTTCACATGCCCTCCTTGGTCCACTGAAGAACTGCAGGCACTCCGTGATCACTGCTTTGGTTCAAATCCAGCAACAATTCTTAGACCACCGTCCTTTTTCCTTCTTGTTCAAGAAGACAGGAATTAGGTGGGTGGAGAAAGGGGGCGGGAAATGCTTCATAAGATGCGGCCCAGAGAAAGCACAGGTGCTGGCCTTGCATACAGCTGACTCGGTTCAAGGGTGCTTCCTGCACCTTTATAAAAATCCCTTCAGATTTTAACTCATTAGATTTTAATGATACTTTGATGGTTTCTTTTATTCCCTTCTCTCTTTTTCCTCCCTTTTTTACAGTTGTTCTATGCCTGAAGGTCACGCATTTGGCTGCAATGTTTATACACACGGCTACAGGGCTCACATGTTTGCTTGCCGTGACCGTTTGTTGCAAGCACTGCAGGCCGCCCACTCGCTGCAGGATGGCTGAGCTCTCACTGGGCATGTGGGGTGGTGTGGGCTCAAACTCAGGGCTTTATACCTGCTAGGCAGATGCTGTGTCACCCGGCCCCTGGAACTGTCTATCATTTCCAACAGAGCATTTCATTTCTAAAGACATGTGGAAAGAACTCTCAGTACTTGGCAGGATGTTTTACCACTGTACAGCTGAGAAGCTAACGTGTTATTTTATTAAAGAGTTCAGAGTAAAAGGTGCCACAGGAAAGTCTAAGATACTGTGACTGTGAATTCTTCAGAAATTGTGCAGGAATTCCTGAAGAATAAGTGTCTGGGCTAGTGAGATGGCTCACAGGACCGAGTGCAAGTTTGCATGCAGGAAGCTTGGGACTGATTTCCAGCTCCACATGATTCCCTAACTATTGAATCAGGAAAAGCTCCTGACTACGTCAGGTGTGACCCCACCCCCAACAGTAACTACCAAAAAGCACAAACATTTAACAAAAGGTCCCTCTGTGCCCTGAATGTCAGGTGAAATCTCAAAACTGTTCTCGAGATATAAACCTTCTTTTTTTTTTTTTTTTTTGCTTTTTGGGTCACATCCATCAATGCTCAGGGGTTTCTCCTGGCTCTGCACTCAGGATTTACTCCTGGCGGTGCTCGGGGACCATATGGGATGCCGGGATCGAACCCGGCGGCATGGGCCGGCGGCATGCAAGGCAAACGCCCTACCCGCTGTAAACCTTCTTTCTTAACCCTGAATATTATTACAACACAACAACTTTCCAGTTCTCTACTTAGTGCCATTTAACAAACTGCCAGTCTCCCAAGGCTAAAGGACATTCTCAATATTCTTTTGTGATTGATTGAAAATAAAAATCTGCCCAGATGACAGAACTACAAAAACCCCACACTAAGATTCCCTTACCTGGGGCCAGAATGACAGTATAGAGGGTTGGGCATTTTCCTTGCACATAGCTGACCCAGGCTAGACCCCCAGCACCCCATATGGTCCACTAAGCACTGCCAGGAGTGAATCCTGAGAGCAGGGCCAGGAGTAAGCCCTGAGGACTGCTGGGTGTGACCCAAAAACAAACAAACAGACCCATCACTTTTCCTGCTAAGACTGAAGTTAGGAATATTTGGAAAAAAAGGAAAGAAAAGGAAAGGTAAGGAGGAGAAGGAAGGAAGGAAGGAAGGAAGGAAGGAAGGAAGGAAGGAAGGAAGGAAGGAAGGAAGGAAGGAAGGAAGGAAGGAAGGAAGGAAGGAAGGAAGGAAGGAAGGAAGGAAGGAAGGAAGGAAGGAAGGAAGGAAGGAAGGAAGGAAGGAAGGAAGGAAGGAAGGAAGGAAGGAAGGAAGGAAGGAAGGAAGGAAGACACTGGAGCAATAGTATAGCAGATAGGGAGCTTGCCTTGAACATGGCTGACCCAGGTTTGATCCCAGGCATGGCATATAGTCCTTCAGCCCTGCCAGGAGTGATCCCTGAGTGCAGAGCCAGAGATATGTCCTGAGCACCACTGGGTAGGACCCCAAAACAAAACAAAAAGGGGACCTGGTGCAGTGCTAGAGTGCTTTGCATGCAGGGACCCCAAGTTCAATCCGCAGCACTTCATGGACCCAAGGAATGACCATGAACACCACGCGGGGAGTAGCCCCCTGCACACCACTGGGGTTGGGACTCCAAAAACAAACAAAACAAACCACAACAGCAGCACTCAAAATACCTGACCAAGAATGTGTAAGTCTATGTTTATGGGGAGAGTGGTAGCCTCACCATAGGATCAGGAAGTGGTAGAATCACCACAGGATCCGGGAAGTCTCCTGGGTTGATCACTGTATCACTGTCTTCCCACTGTTCATCGATTTGCTTCGAGTGGGCACTAGTAACATCTCCATTAGTCCTGTCATGAGCAAGTGCAACCCAAGGGCATCTACTTGCTACAGGGACAGGAGGAGCCGAAACCATTCTTCAGGTTATGGAACTGAGATCCATAATAGTTACTAGTCTTTGGCATAAAAAGTAAATAAAACACGGTAGCTTTCCAGGCTTTACCGTGTAGGTGGTATAGTCTCAGTAGAAGGCTCTCAACCTGAGCATTTACTGATAAAACTGAAAGGGGGAAGATCAGGTTTTCTCTTGGATGGAGCTCTGAGGAACAATGGAGTCTGGATGTTGAGAATGACTGACTGCATGATGTGTGGTTTGCTCTGGCTTCTTGCCAGGCTTACTGGTATCAGTTAAAACATGTCTATAACTGTTTACTATGTATAAATGTGAAAGAAATTGGGAAGAATCTTATGCAAAAATTCAGTATCCTATAAAAATATCGTGGCGCGCGCCAAGGGATGTGTGGGTCTGGCGTGGGTGGGTCTCTCTCTTCCGGGGCAACTGGCATGGAGGCAGAGGAAAGGGCAGGGCCCAAAACTCCACTCCGTGTCCGGCTAGCATGGTCTCTCCCCGCTCATGAGAGCAAACCCTTGGACTGAGAGCAAACCAATGTAGGACTGGGCCAGGGGATGGCGGAGTCCCCTTACCGGGAGGTCAGCTCCATGGGTTGCTTCCACATGGGGCCGGCTGAGCAGCGCAGCTGTGAGTCTGAAGTGGATGGGTCTGGATCTCTTCCGGGGTTGCAAATTAGCTGAGTTTGGCATGGGTGGGTCTCTCTCTTCTGGGGCAACTGGCATGGAGGCGGAGGAAAGGGCAGGGCCCAAAACTCCACTCCGAGTCTGGCCAGCATGATCTCTCCCTCGCTCATGAGAGCAAACCCTTGGAGCAATGTTGGACTCCGCCAGGGGATGGCTGACTCAGCTAATTTGCAACCCCAGAAGAGATCCAGACCCATCTACTTCTGACCCACAGCTGCGCTGCTCGGCCGGCCCCATGTGGAAGCAACCCATGGAGCTGACCTCCCGGGAAAGGGCTCGGCCATCCCGTTGCCGAGTCCAACATTGCTCCAAGAGTTTGCTCTCATGAGCGGGGAGAGACCATACTGGCGGACTCAGAGTGGAGTTTTGGGCCCTGCCCTTTCCCTCCGCCTCCATGCCAGTTGCCCCGGAAGAGAGAGACTCACCCATGCCAAACTCAGCTAATTTGCAACCCGGAAGAGATCCAGACCCATCCACTTCAGACCCACAGATGCGCTGCTCGGCCGGCCCCATATGGAAGCAACCCATGGAGCTGACCTCCCGGTAAGGGGCTCGGCCATCCCCTCCTGGGTTGATAGTCAAATGAATGAAGGGAGGGCTCAGACATAGATTTGAATAGCCGTGTTTATGGCAGATTATTTATAGCAGCCAAATGGTGGAAGCTACCTTCAGCAACTCACTGATAGATAAGTGGGTCCGCAGAATTATTTCTACACAGAAAAAAAGCTGATTCATTAATTTATGATATTATGACTCACAGAGACTTGCAGACATGGGGCAGAGCTGCTACTGGCTCTCCCTGTGACCAGCGGCTTGTGAGGTGCCCGGGAGGGATGGTGGGTTCTAGCCCTGGCCCACTATCCCAGCAGAGCCTCGCAACAAGCCAGAAGACCCCCCACTCCATGAGGGCCTCCATTTTCCACATCCGGACTTCTCTCTCATCAGACCTCACCCAGCAGACCAGCCTATCAGCGCCCGGCTCACGAGTTCCACCCTGCAGCAGTCTTTCTTAAATCGCTCAGGTACGGTCCAGAGACTTGCAGCATGGGGCAGAGCTGCTACTGGCTCTCCCTGTGACCAGCCGCCATGAGGCGCCGGGAGGGATGGTGGGTTCAGCCCTGGCCCACCATCCCAGCAGAGCCTCGCAACAAGCCAGAAGACCCCCCTCCATGAGGGCCTCCATTTTCCACATCCGGACTTCTCTCCGTCAGACCTCCACCCAGCAGACCAGCCTATCAGCGCCCGGCTCACGCGGTTCATCAATAAATGCTGGACTTAGAGGTGCCTACAAGAGTATGCTACCTTCACGGCAGAGCCTGGCAAGCTACCCGTGTTGTATTTGATATATGCCAAATACCAATAACAATTATAGACCTCATTCGAATGGTTGGGGCTCTTTATGTTCCTGGAGCAAGCAGATGCCTTGGGCTCTACTAGCATGAGACAGGACATATGGAGATGTTACTGGGGCCCGCTCGAGCAAATCGATGATGAACGGGAAGACAGTAACAGTGATTATGACTCAAGATGTTCTGATACATGCTACAACATGAATCACCCTGGACGTTGATTTATTATGCTGGATGAGATGAGTCAGTCCTAAGAAACCAAATACTGCACCATTCCACCTAAATAAGACCTATTCAGAGCAGTCAAACGTATTCAGAGACAAAAACACTGTTCTCAAGGGCTGGGAATGGAAGGAATCAGGAGTCAGGGTGCAATGACCAGAATCTGCTCAGAAAGAGGAACAAGTTCTGGTGATGGTTGGTGCTCACAGTTATGGAACAGTAAGAGCACTTAACATCACAGAGCGTCCACCTGAAAATGGTCACGACAGTGATGCCGGGGATGTGGCCCAGTGGCAGAGCACATGCTTTACCTGGAGGAGGCCCCGGGTTCCGTCCCCAGCATCAAATGCCGAAAAGGTTAAATGGAATTTTCTGTGGGGGAGGTGAGGTGGGGGTGTTCACACTGGCAGTGCTCCTGGCACAGTGCTTGGGGGGTTGCTCCTTGCAGTGCTGGGGATCAAACTCAGGTCTCCAATACGCAGAGACTGAACTGGAATCCTCTGAGTCATCAGCCCCCAAGTGGCAGGTTTTGTGTGCCATAGACTACCACAACAAAAATCAAGGAATGCAAAAGAGCCAGTACATAGTTCTTGCACCGTCTGCTGGCATGAGGGATTTTTCAGAGAGAGACTCAGCTCTGCATGCGGAAGGGCAGAGGAAGGAGAGCAGCACGCGAGGCCCCTAGAAGCCTGGTAGTCAGCAGGAGCCTGCCTCATCCCAGACCTACAGGTAGAATTCTGCAACTGAACAAAATTCTCATGTAACTCAAATGTCCATTGAAGTTTGAGAGGGAGAGAGAGAGAGAGAGAGAGAGAGAGAGAGAGAGAGAGAGAGAGAGAGAGAGAACAAAGTTTAAGACACTTGCCTTCAATACCAGGTAAGCCTGGTTCCATCCCCAGAACCCCACGGTCCCCTGAATACTGTCCAGTATGACCCCAAACGCCCTCGACTTGAGTCCTTTCACTCAGGAGAGAATCTCTGCGCAAGGACCTGAGGCCTCCTGAACTTAGGAATTCCCCCCCACACACACACAAGAGTCTTGATCTCTCGGGCAAACCTTAAGGGCTGTGTGTCTCTGTTATTGCTCATTTATATACGGTAGCTGTTGGGAGCTGGTTTACTCCATCAGGCTGCCAAGGACAGACAGTAGTAGATCTGCACACTGTGGAATGCCCAAACTCTTGGGACCACTGGCTATCACTTAACGTGGCTGTGTAAAAAATTTGGGAAGGTGACTTCAGGGACTTCTCCGAGGTACAGGTTTAGGAAGGAAGCGTTTTCCTGGGGATGAGGATGGCATCTGGCTTTAAGAGATCATTGTTTTTCATTTATTTAAAGATAATTCTGACCAACTTGGAAGACATGGAAATACTTTCTTCAGATGACCCAATATCAAAGGGTGGAAGTGCCAAGTTCATCCCGAGTTGGAGAGTTTCTGGGCTGCTAAAGTGTGGAAGAACCAGACGAGCGTTATTTATGAAATGGAAATGAGATGGGGAGTTCCCTTTTGTGAGTCTGTTGCATATTTGGAAGACTCCGGGGGCTGAGGTGTGTTTTACACAGGTCTGAAACCCCAGGGTGGGAGCCACCTTTCATTCCCGGATGAGCTTGACCTGATGAAGGACCCGGGATCTGGCAGTGGGAGGAATGTGGAAGAGAAGGAGCGTCAATAGGGTGGGGAGCCAAAGAGGGACGGCCAGGCTGGCGGCGCGCATGCCAAGCACCTGCGGGCCAACTCTTGGAGATGCTGCCGAGCCTCTAACCTAATTTCACTGGCGGATCTTTCCTTGTCCCAGAAAAGACAGAGAGGATTAAAAAATAAAGAATATTGTTAAGAAGTACGGTTGCTGGGCTTGCGCTTTGCGAGCCCGAATCCCTTTATCTTTCTTGAGAGCCCCCCCAGATCTCTTTTATTCTAGGTCAGTAATTTAACACTCTCAGCTCTCAATTCAAAGCCTGTAATGACCTTGCTGTGCTGAATTATTAGCCTAGGATATAGAAGGAGAGGGAGAGAAGCGGGGAGGGGGACCCTAAAAACAACAGAGGCCTTTTGATCAGAGCACCAAAATGCAGTTTGCTGTAACTCAATCCGCCCATTCTTACATGGCAGGAATTAAGGACTCCCCCTGCCAGGCAGGACCCTATTAAAAGACAATAGCTGTTTGAAAAGGGTAAGCAAGTTGATATGGATATAATAGGCCACATATGGGGGGCCCCTTTTTACTCTGAAATAAAGCTCCTCTTCTCAAGAGTTGTGAGCTGGGAAATCCAGTATTCAGTAGGGCAGGAGGAGGAGGAGGAGGAGGTGGGGAGCCTAGCAGAAAGGCTGGAAGGTGCTCCACGAAAAGGAAGGAGGGCCCGGGAGCACGGGGACAGGAGCAGCAATCACGGAGGCGGAGGCTTGTAGAAGTGCCAGGTGCTCCTCGGTCCCCAAGAGGGGTCGAGAGCCAGTGATGACCAAGATTTGACAGAAAGCGAAGGAGCGCTTAGTTTTCTCTAACGGGTTACGAGGAAAAGGAAAAATAAAACCCAAGTAGTAAACTTTAATAAGTTTTGTCAGGAATGCTGCAGCTGGCGAAAGAAATTTTCCTGCCTTGTTTGAAACAACTTAACATCCCAAATCCTGATGGCTACTATTACTGAGTGCCACAAATCCGTCTGGTTATTATCTCTAGGATGGAAATTTTACAAGGCATTCAAAGGAGCCAGGGAGATTTAAGGCACCTGCCTTGCACGTGGCCCACCCTGGCTCAATACCGAGCACTATACAGGGTGCCCCAAGTACCACCAGGCGTGACCCCTGAGCACAGAAGCCAGGGTGGTCCCTGGAGTGCTGTGTGGGGCACCCAAACAAAAAATACAGACGTTCTTCAAAACAGCAACAGGGCCTAAAAATAAATCACCTCCGAGGGCCGGAGCAATAGAAAAGCAGATGTTTGCCTTGTGCTCAGCCAACCTGAGTTTGATCCCGGCATCCCATATGGGCCCCTGAGCACCACCAGGAGTGACTCCCTGCGTGCAGAGCCAGGAGTAACCCCTGAGTACTGCCAGGTGTGACCCCACCCTACCCCCAAAACACCTCCTATCTACAAACTACATCCCTCCTCGGATGGACAAGGGTCCCTACCCTCTGAGATAACCCATGTTTGCTCATCTGTCACCCAGGTACTCTGCTCTGTAGCGTAGGGTGATTCGGGAGGATTTTAAATCCACAGCAGGATTTCCCAATCACTGTGTTAGCTATCTCTCAGATCATGTTCGGTATGTTACAAAACAAGGAATGATTTAAGAGTGATTCAAGGTATTGAAACACATTCATCTGGTTGTTTATAACTGAATTCTGAACTATCAAATTCCTAAGTAAAAAATATCAGAAAGGAAGTTTTTCTCTCTACCACCCTTTGCTAACTGCCCAACTCTTCAGCTCTCATCCACTGCAATTGGGAAGCCAGTTTGGTGAAACGCAAAATGAAAGAAACAAACAAACAACACGGGGACACTCCCTTATTCCACGGAGTAGGAATAGGCAGGGTGCAAAACTGCTCGTTAGCAATAAAAAGTCCTGCGGATTAAAGAGAAGATCTGGGTTCCTTGGGCCGGGAGGGGCATTGCTGCTTCACTTCACTTAAGACCCCACAATAAACATTATTTGCACAAAACTTATCAGAGACACTTGTAGCCGCAGGATATTGTAATTCTGAACCTTCCAGTATGCCGAGTCTTCTGCTTCAGATGGAATCCCAAAAAAGGGAGAAGTAAGCAGTGGAGACCAGCTCACACCATGGCCCCCAACTCATGCTTTAGCATATGGGGGCGTATTTCCAGAAATTCAAATGGGAACACAAAGTCTATAACATTTTTATTAGTTATATGAGCTTCAAGCTGTATCATATATATACATATGATACATGCATTATAATGATAATGTATATATACATACATGTCATTATATACATATGTCTATGTGTATATAATGATCAGGGGTGTTTGTCTTTAGTTTTCTTTTTTTGAACTATTTCTGGCTCTGTGCTCAGGAGTGACCCCTGGCAGTGCTCAGGCATATGCCGCCTGGGGACAGGGCCAGCGTTAGAGGCAAAGCAAGCACCCTACTCCCTGGACTATCTCTCCAGCCCTACAGTAGCATATTAATTCATAAATGCTGAATGTCTACTTTCTGCTATTTCTTAAAAATATATATCTGTGGTGAACACAAGCATAAAGAAGATATTTGGGGGCAAAAAAAAAAAACAGAAAATGAAAGGAAAAAAATAACAAGAAGTATTTCAGAACTGAAAACACGTGTTCCATATAGAAAACCTCTGTGGTGGAGCCCTATGGATGGACAACTGGCTCTCACTGTAAAGGCCCTTCATGAAGGAGCCCTACGGATGGACGTAGACACACAACTGGCCCTCACTGTTAAAGGCCCTTCACGGTGGAGACTGACAGATGGACACAGACGCACCACTGGCCCTTACTGTTAACAATGAGTCTCAGTATTATTGCAAATCACAATGGGGGGGAGAAAGGGAGAGAGACACAGAGAGAGAGACAGAGAGAGACAGAGACAGAGAGAGACAGAGACAGAGAGAGACAGAGACAGAGAGACAGAGACAGAGAGACAGAGACAGAGAGAGACAGAGAAAGTTCCTGCCATAGAGGTGGTTTGGGGCGTGGGGGAACTGGGGACACTGGTGGAGGGAAATGTGCACTGGTGGAGGGATGGGTGCTGGAACACTGTATGACTGAAACCCAATCATGAACAGCTTTGTAATGGTCCATCTTACGGTGATTCAATTTGAAAAAAAAAAAAAAAAAGCGTCTCCACCTTTGCAGATTAGCATGGGGACAGGAGTACTTGGGCAGACATTCTGGAAAACGTAATCTGTGACAGATGCACCAGGGCATTCACATTCCTCCCAGATGCGGAACTTGATCCTACCCCCTAGATCTCAAGGACGAATGGCAGCCAGGGAGGGGGAGGTGACCCAAGGGGCGCAAGTCAGGAGCCCCGGTTCCACTCCAGCACCTCATGAGCAGAGCTGGGAGCCATCCAAAGGCCCCCACCCCTACCTGGGAGTATCCCCAGCCCCTTCCCAGCTCTGGGCGTGGTCTTGCAACAACACAAATACAAAGTCTAATTCCACTAAGTATCAGCTCAAACTCCAAGAACCTCGGGTCAAGCACCGCAGAAGAGGGAGTTTCTTCAGTGCAATTTCCTGGCGACAGCTTCTTATTCTCAACACCTGCAAGTGAGAAGCAACTCTGTGGCCCACACATGCAACCGGGACCTCAGCTTTTCCAAAGGTGGGCGCAAAACTCAATGTGGGGGTTGTAAAAGTATATAGCGACAGGAAGAGGTTTCTGAGTGTGCAGTGACCTAAAATTAAATCAAGACTGCCGGCTTCTGGCATCCAAGGTTTTCTGGCAACAATCTGTGTCACGTTTATCTGGAGGGAAGGGGCCTAAGGGGGAGGTTCCAGAAGGCGTGGCAGGGGCTGGAGTGGGAGCGCAGTGGCTTTGGTTTTTGCCTTGCATGGGGCAGATCAGGTTTGGTTTCCCACACCACATTTGGTGCCCGCGACCTTTCCAGGAGGGGAGCCCCTGAGCACAGAGCCAGATGTAAGCCCTGAGCACCACTGTGTGTGGCCAAAAAATACTTATAAAATTGTAAAAGGGTGTGGCAAAGAGACAGTGATGCTACGGAAATAGGGGGACCACAAGACTTTGGTTCAGAGGGAGAGGGAGAGGTGACGTACCAGTCACTGGTCCACTGCAATCCTGAAATCCTTCCAGGCACCAATCACGCTGTCTTTGCTATTACTGCGATGTCGTATTTCCTCACTGCCCCCACGGCTTTGGGGGTCTATGCTCCAGGTTTTGGTTCCATAATAGTTTCCTTTCCTTAAACTGTTTACATCTGAGTAGCCTTGGCTTGGTTCCTGGCCACCGGGTCCAAAGGCCGATTTGTATTTGACGCCTCTTTATCTTTTTCAGTCTAGGCTGGTGATGCTTCTACCAAATCAATTCTCTTAAACATGTGGTTTTTTCTATTAACTTAACTGGGGCTTATAAACAAAAGTTGACTCCATTAGACAAAAGCTGTGCCCACAAGTCTTTGTGTGTTTGGGCTCTTTTATGAGGCCACTGTGGGAAACAGCCCTTATCATGGTCTTTTCTCCTCCATTCGAAAGGTTTTATGAGGTTTCCACCTTGGGATATTTTGGATGTCTTAGTAAATGTTTCCTTTTTGGTATTCTGTTTGGGCGCTACACCTGGTAGCGCTCAGAGCTCAGTCCTGGCTCTTGCTCAGGGATCACTCCTGGTGTACTCGGGAGACCTTATGAGAGGCTGGAGACAGAAGTTGGCCTCATGCAACCAAGTGCCTTAACCCTTGTACTCTCTCCGGCCCCCACCAAATGTTTCTTTCCACTCAGACACTTTCCCTGACAGGCGCTCATGATTTGATCTTGGCCCCAAGGCACTTCGACTGTTTTCTCTTGGGAAGATTTGTTTTGAACTCTATTTCCTCTAAACTGTCCTAGAAAACAAAACAATCCTTTCTTTAGTTCCTCTTGCTCACATTCTACTGGAGGCAGTTGGAGAAAGACAGGCTGCCTTCAAGCTACGGAACCAGAGCACAGCACTCACCAGCCACTTCCTGTTTTGGACATTACTAGAGGTGACAGTCAGGCCAATCTTCCCGTCATTATATAACCCGGATCCTCTTACCTCCAGCTTCCAAGAAACATTTTCCTCACTCTTTTCTTTTTTGTTTATTTTGGCCACAGCCAGCTGTGAGTAGGGGCCTACTCCTGGCTCTGTGCTCCGAGGTCACTCCTTATGTGGTACTGGGCTTGGCATGTGTGTGGGCAAGTGCCCTGCCCACTATACTATCTTTCCGGCCCCACCTCACTCTTGAGCGTAGGCAGTTTCCTGAAAGACCATCTGCCTTCGGCTCACAGTCTCCATCAAGGGCATGACGTTTCTGCCGGCTGCCTGGTCTCAAAGCCAAGGCTACTGTTTTTATGCTTTGGTTATTTTAGAACCTCACTCCCAGTCACATAAATGATAAAACATCCCCGATTCCATGCCTCCTCCCTACAAAAGAAAAGAATAATACAATAAAATGAAATTGCTTGGTCAGAGTTGGGGAAGAGTTATATTTTAAGGCATTTTTTAAAAAAAAAGAAAATTTGGATATATACTTGATTAGCATTGCTCAGGACAGAGAGGCACATCGGCACAGAAAGAATCTGATGGTTAACAAAGAAATCCAAAGAGACGTGATCAACAAGCACCACTGAATGAGGGTGCTTACTGAAATATCCTTGACTATTTTTAGGTTTCATCCTGAACTTTACTTATTTTTCTACTTCTCTTTGCCATGAGCAGACAATGGCTTAGTGTCTTCGCTTTGACTATCAGCCACCATTGACTATCAGTATTTGGAGGCATTCTTAGGGTTAAAAAATATGATATAAAGGGTTCAAGAGTATAAAAAAAAGGGTTCGAGAAATAATACAGCCAGTAGGGTGCTTGCTGTCCCTGGCTGACCCATTTCAATCCCTAGCACCACATACGGTCCCCCGAGCCCTGCAGGGTTAATCCCTGAGCACAGAGCGAGGAGTAAGCCCTGAGCACTGCCAGATGTGGCCCCCAAAATTAAACAAACAAAAGTATATTGGTATATAATTGACATAGAATGTTGTATTCGATTTATGTGTACAGCATAAAGACTTAATATTTACATTTAATACTCATTCCCATTGTTTCCTCCAAACATTGTTTTTGTTTTGTTTGGGGGCTCCACCTGGCTGTGCTCAGGGCTTACTCCTGGCACTACACAGTGTTGAGGATGGGATCGGGTCAGCGGCGTGCAGGGCAAGCACCTTACCCGTTTTACTATCCCGACAGCCCTCAAAAAATACTTGACGACTTTCACACTCTGTTAGCATCGTTTCCAATATGTAATACCATATTATTAATCGCAGTCACCGTTCTGTAACATCATGTTCCCATGAATTATTTATTTTATAACTGAAAGTTTGTATTTTTTGACCTCCTAAATCCATTTGGCCCACCTCCCACTCCCTCTCTGGCAACCAACAATCAGTTCTCTGTATTCATTTTGTTTATTGTTTTAGATTCCACATATAATTGAGATCATACATAATTTATCTGTGAATGATTTCACTGAGCATAACGCCTTCAAGGTCCACCCATGCTGTCACACATTTACTTGATCCATTCATCCTCTGATGGACAAAGGTGGCCCCAGAGCTGGCTGTATAAATAATACACCAGTGAATCCAGAGTTGAAGAAAGCGTTTCAAGTTACTGCTTTAATTTTCCTTGGACAAATACCCAGAAGTTGTTGGATTATGCGATAGTTCTGCGTTTAAATTTTTGGAGGATCCTCCGTATTCCTTTTCACGGGAGCTGTACCACCAGACACAGCCGACTCGCGGGCGGGCAGTGGCACTTTTTCATTTTATCCTTTTGGTTGGCATTTTGATGACAGCCATTCTAATATATGTCTGGGGTGACTCAGCCACTCGCTTTTGGTTTGCTTGATTTACATTTCCCTGATGATTAGGGATTACTTTACTGGTGTGTGTGTGTGTGTGTGTGTGTGTGTGTGTGGGTGTGTGATGCTCGGGACCAAGCCCACAGACTCACTGACACTAGACAACCCCTTCTGTGCCCTAACAGCAGTGCAGAGAACCTTTCTAGGTATCTCTTGGCAATCTGTGTATTATCTTCTTTGGGAAAACCTTTCTAAAGATTCTCTGTCCACTTTTAAAGTCAGACTGTTGCTTTTACTTTTTTTTTCTAAAAACCCTTCATTTGTTTGTTTTGGGTTACACCCAGCTGTGTGTAGGTGCTTCTCCAAGCTCAGGGGTTGCTCCCAGCAGTCCTGGGGACCGTGCAGCGCCGGGAATCAAACCCAGGGCCTCCCGCATGCAAAGCCAGTGCTCTGCCCCGAGCTGTGCCCTGGCCCACTTCCCTCGTCCTTCTCTCTTCTTTTCCCTCCATCTCATTCCTTCTCCATTTGGCATTGGGGATAGGGTGCTCCTAAAGAGTGCTCAGGTAGCCCCGGAGGCCACCCAGTGGTACTCAGCCAATCTGGTATGAAAGATTAAAGTGGGGGCTGAGGGCGAGGGCTCCTCAAACCTGGTGAGCTGCCGGCCACTAGGGATACCAAGTGCTGCTCAGGGGCCACGGGGCCACACCCGGCAGTGCTCAGGGCTCCAGTGCTGGGAGTCGGGGTGCCAGGGACTGAACAGGCAATGTGCCGACCCGGTGCTAGCCCCCTGCTCCAGACTGGTTTTCACTGAGCTATGAGTTCATTACATATTTGGGATAATAACTCATCTGATATATGGTTTGCAATGCTTTTTCCTAAAGTGAGTCCTTTTATTTTACTAATGATTTCCATTGCTTTACAGAAAATAAAATAATTTTACAGAAAAAAAATTTTCCTTTTCAAACTGCATATCATTTTTTTTTTTCAATCCGGCCCAGGTATGCTGAACCAGAGACTCTCAGACATGGGGCAGAGCTGCTACTTGCTCTCTCTGTGCCCAGCCGCTCATGAGGCACCCGGGAGGCATGGCGGGTTCTAGCCCTGGCTTGCCACCCCAACAGAGCCTCACAACAAGCCAGATGACCCCGCCCCGCCCCTCCGACACCATGGGGCCGCCGTTTCCGCATCTGGACTTCTTTCTCGTCACAACTCCACCCAGCAGGCCAGTCTATCACAGCCCAGATCATCGACACCCACCCTGCAGCAGTTTTTTTTTCAATCCGGCCCAGATATGCTGAACCAGAGACTCTCAGACATGGGGCAGAGCTGCTACTTGCTCTCCCTGTGCCCACCTACTCATGAGGCACCCGGGAGGCATGGCGGGTTCTAGCCCTGGCCTGCCACCCCAGCAGAGCCTCACAACAGGCCAGAAGACCCCCTACTCCATGGGGGCCGCCATTTTCCACATCCGGACTTCCCTCTCATCACAACTCCACCCAGCAGACCAGACTATCACAGCCCGGATCATCGACACCCACCCTGCAGCAGGTTTTTTTTTCAATCCGGCCCAGGTATGCTGAACCAGAGACTCTCAGACATGGGGCAGAGCTGCTACTTGCTCTCCCTGTGCCCAGCTGCTCGTGAGGCGCCGGGAGGCATGGCGGGTTCTAGCCACTAGCGGCTGCGCGGGTTCATCAATAAATGCTTTATTTAGAGGTGGCTACAAGAGTATGCGCCTGCACAGCAAGCCTGGCAAGCTGCTCGTGTTGTATTTGATATGCCAAATACCACTAACATTTATATTAGGTCATTCCCATGACCTAATATAATGGTTTGAGGCTTTTTATGTTCCTGGAGCAAGCGAATGCCTTTGGGTTCTACTAGCATGAGACAGGACATATGGAGATATTACTGGTGCCCGCTCTAGCAAAGAGATGATGAACGGGAAGATAGTGATAGTGATAGTGATCACTCTTTATGTTTACTCTTGCTTTTGGGAGCAAGTTCCACCTCAAAAAAATTCATCACTAACAATGACAGAGAGCTGAAAGCTGTACCCTATAAGAAACCTATAGCTGATATCTTCTCTAGGAAAATTTTTTGTGTATATGGTGAAAAACAAATATTTGGAACATTTAATTCTTTTGCAAGTGGTAGTCCAATTTTCCTACTACTATTTAATAAAAAAGACTGTAATTTCCCCATTATGTATTCTCATTCCTTTGTTGTAAGTTAATGACCATATATGTGTAGGCTTATTTCTCAGTTCTCTTTGATCCCACTGATCTATTTTTCACACAAACACTATATTGTTTGACTACTACAGCACGGGGGTACAGCTGAGGCTTCCACCTTTGTTCTTTGTCAAGACTGTTTTAGCTGTTTGGGTTGCTCTATTTGGTATTGGTATCACACACATTTTAGGATTGTTCTATTTCTTTTTGTGTGTGTGTGTGTGTGTGAGGGGGGAGACCACACTGAATGGTGCTCAGAATCACTCCTGACAGGGTGCCAGGGCCTGAACCCAGATGGGCCGCGTGCAAAGTAAATGTCCTAGCAGCTGTGCTAGAGGCGGGGGTCTGAGACACTGGCTCTGGCATCATGTTGCTTGCACAGGAAGGAAACAGTCCTCACCAAACTGCCTTCACGAACTCTTGCACATCCCCTCTGGGCTCTATTCCCTCTCTGGAGATTGAATGTCTGTGGCCTTCCCCCTCAAGTGGAGAAATGTCGTCTCAATGACATGCTTTTTCAAGGCGGAATTAGCCCTTTGCCAGGCACAGCAGAAAGACAGCCACAATTTTGGTGGGAGGCACAGCACTCGGGGGCCATTCCTGGCTTTGTAGCAGGTCATCTATTAAGCAGGAAATTGTCCTCAACAGGTGCAAAATCTTCCTGAGCATTCACTGGCAACTGTTTATAAGTGCGCCCCTGGTCTCCGATTCTCCCACCCCCAGCCTAGGTCATTTGCTCTCTAAGAGCTCAATGGGCTAAAAGCACTGACCGCAGGAGGCCGTCTGTCATTCCAAGAACACCAAGCCTTGATGACCTTGCTGCTGCTGTTCCCATAGCCGGACACATGGCTGGTCAGGTCTCTCTGTTTCATTTCCTAAGGGTCACCACTGAAGGTTTCCTCAAAGTTCATAGTCAAAGGACAAGAGATAGGGGCCGGAGGAATAGTACAGCGGTAGGGCATCTGCATTGCACGTGGCCAACCAGGGTTCGATTCCTGGTACCCCACATAGCCCCCGAGAACCTGCCAGGAGTAATTCCTGAGAGCAGAGCCAGGGAGGAACCCCTGAGCATTGCCAAGTGTGACCCAAAAACAACAACAACAAGAAAGGGCAAGAGATAGGCCAGGTGTGAAGGCTCTGGCCTTGCGTGCAGCTGAGCTTGATGCCATCCCTACACCCGCCGCTCCTGAGCGTTATGCGGGAGTGGAGTCTGGGGGACCGCCAGCACGGCAGGTATAGTCGGAAACCCTTCTCCCGCAAAAAAAAAAGAAGTGAAAATAGGGGGTCGAGCGATAGCATAGTGGGTAGAGTGTTAGCCTTGCACATGGCCGACCTGGGTTCAATCCCCAGCATCTCATATGGTCCCCGAGCACTGCCAGAAGTAATTCCTGAGTGAAGAGCCAGGAGGAACCCCTGAGCATTGCGGGTGTGACCCAAAAAAAAAAAAGTGAAATAGGGACATTAGTGAAGGGAAATGGGCACTGGTGGAGGAATGGGTGCTGGAACACTGTATGACTGAAACCCAAATATGAACACTCATGTAACTGTATATCTCATGGTGGTATAATAAAAAATAAACCATAAAAGAGAAATTGTTTTATTTAAGGAATAAGGAGGGAGAGAAAGGTGGGGAATCAAGAGTACCCCCTAAAAGGAAAGGAAAGGAATTAACATATCCTAACTTGAGATGTGGGCAATCCTGGAATGGGAAGACAGAAAAAAATCAGAAGACAAAACAAAAACAGTGAATTTTAAATTCATTGTTTATTGAGCAGGCAGTGAGTTTATTTTTCCACCCCTACAAGGCAATGTCGCTTACTTTGCCTTTCTTCCTGATAGAAAGAGCCATCCACAAACTGGCCCTTTTCTAATGACCTATTTCCTGTTGGTTGCTTTCAAGCAAGTACTAATCCTCCACAAGTCAAATTGGACTATACGGTCCCCAGAGCCACACCAGGAGGGATCCCTGAGCACAGAGCCCGGAGTAAGAGCTAAGCACTACCAGGTGTGCCCCCCAAACAAAAACACAAAAATCAACTGTGTAGGGCCAGAGAGACATAGCCCTCTGAGTAATACTTTCTCCCTTAAAACCTTTCCTCCCTCAAAAAAAAAAAAATGGACTGTGTGAGGTTATCAGAGAGCCATCAAAGGAATGAAGGTCAGGATAAAAGATAAGAATACAGCCCAAAGTATCAGCTTGATACCTGATGCTTTTTCCTTAGAGGCAGAAGTTCTAAACAGAATGGCTCATGAATTGAATCCAAGGGATCCACAAACTTGGATGGGAAAATTAATATGTAGTTTTACTTACCTTCCATTGGAATTTAGCAGCTCCTTTGATTAAAATGCAAACAGTACAAACTGGCAAAACTAGGATTCTGTCAACACAGCTTTCAACAGAAAGCTCAGACACTTTCACTTCATATAAAAGTTGTTTCAGATATCTCACTATATTATTTCTACTCATCAGTACTCAAAAGTAAAGTATGGCTACAGCCATAAAGTTCCAAAGGCTCCTACCAGTCCTGAAAGAGGCCGCTAACTGAGCAGTTAAGAGCTCTAAATTCATGGGGCCGAGCAATAGCACAGTGGGTAAGGCATTTGCCTTACACGCACCTGACCTAGGTTCGATCTCCGGCATCCCATATGGTCCCCATGCACCACCAGGAGTAATTCCTGAGGGGCAGAGCCAGAAGTAACAATGAGCACTGCTGCGTGTACCCCCTTCTTCAACCCCAGAAAGAGAGTTCTGAATTCAAAGAAAGTCCTGAGTAAAAGAAACTGTAGTTTAGGATTCGGCCAGGCAGGGAAAGGGACTCAGGGAAAAACCTAGGCTCTGGCAGGGACCAGAGGCACTAGAGATGGGGAGCAGATTATCCCACTGAAGTAAAGTCTGGCCACAAATCATTTCAGTCCCTGCCTAGACAGAGGTAATCTAGAACTTACAGTGTTCCGGCCATCTGCCAAAAGCATATATATAAATCCTCTCTGCTTAAAAACAGCATCATTCTAGACCTGAGAACCTCTATAATTTTAAATATGTAATATATATAACATGCAAAAGGGTAAGACAAGATAAGACAATGGGGTTAAAAATAAAATTATAGCCCTTTTTAATAAACATGATATACAACAATAAAGCAAATGCAAAATAAGGCTGTCGAAGCAATTAACAAAATGAATTGACAAAGCAAAGAGAGAGCTTAATGGGCTGGAGAACAGCTTTGCATGTGGGAGGTCTGAGACTTGTCCCCAGTATCACATGGTCTTCCAAGCACTGTCAGAGCTGGCAGTAGCCTTGAGCACCACAGTTGTTGGGTTTTTTTTTTTTTTTTTTTTTGCTGTTTGTTTTTTGGTCCCAAACATGCAGAAATTAGAAAGATAAAAGGAGCCAGAGAGTTAGTATAGGGGTTCAGCTCCTTGCCTTGCACGCAGCCTTCCCTGAGTCATTCCCTATTACCTCATTTTGTCCCCTAAGGACTGCTAGGAGTGATCCCTGAGCACAAAACCAGGAGTAAGCCCTGAGCATAGTCATGTGCGTGGTCCAATAATGAAAGAAAGACAAAAACCAAAAATGAAGTGAACAGAAATCTTGGAGTGAAAAATACAGAAAAGCCAGATACAAGATAGGATTCTCATTGTAGGGCTTTCTGGAAAGGGCAAAACTATGGAGTCAGCAAACAGATAAGTGATTGCTGGGAGCTGGCTGGGGAAGGAGTGAATTAAGGCATTTTAGCACACTGAAAGGGTGTGTGTACCCCCCTGCTGCATGTACCCCCTTCTTCATCCCCAGAAAGAGTTCTGAATTCATAAGAAAGTCCACATTCCACATTCACTCTATGATACTAAATAAAACATACAAGCCTTTATACATTTGTCCAGATCCACAGAATCACTTGATCACTTGACATCCCGTTATTCATCGATTTACTGGTGGAGGCCAGGATTATTTCCATTTGACCCTATCACGTGCTAATGTAGCCCAATGGCATCTGTTTGCTTCAGGAATACAAAGAGCCTCAAACCGTTAGTTCAGGGTCTTGACAAAGAAGTCTGACCATCTTGTAGGTGGGCAGCCACGTGATCTTTTGACATCCCGTGGGATCCAGTTGGTAACGGCTCTAGTCCAGCGGTCGTCTCCAAATTGCATTACATGTCCAGCCCATCTGATTTTCGATGCCTTGGCAAACGAGACAGCGTCCCTGACTCTGGAACAACGATGGAGGTCGGAGCTCCGATTCCTTCTTTCACTTGAGTGAGGCGTGATATTCCAAGCATAGTTCTTTTGATTCCTCTTTGGGAGACCCAAATAGCATTCTCATCCTGCTTTCATAGGGCCCAGGTCTCTGAGGTGTATGTTAATGCAGGGAGAATGATGGAGTTGAAGAGATGTGCCCGGAGCCAGAGGTTCTTTGTCCTTTTAGCTATTTCTTCGATGCCTTTGAAGGCATTCCATGGTGCTCTCTTCCTCCCTGTGCAGCTCAGGTTTTAGGTCGTTCATCATGTTGATTTCTCGACCTAGGTACACATAACTGCTGCATTCAGAGATGTTTGTTCCATTGAGAGTGAGTGGGGCCTCTGGAACTAATTCATTCTTCATGAACATCGTTTTGCTGAGATTCAGCTGTAGACTTATCTTTCTACATTCACACACAACGTCAAGTGTGAACCCTATGACAAACTGTGGACTTTGACTGCCATATCTGCTCATCAGTTATTCAGAATGGCATATATCCATCAGAATGGCAACTGTGCCATTCTGGCAGGGAACGCTGGTAACGAAGGCTGGCGTCTGAGGGGCGTGGAGTGTCTGGAAACCTCATATACCCTCCCTCAGTTTTACTGAGCCTGAAACTACTCTGAAAGAATTAAGTCCCTAAAAGCTCAAGGGGTGCAAGGAGTGAGCTCCAGCTAGAATCCAAGCAGAAGTGCCAAAAGCCACAGGCCAAAGCAGGGCAGAGTGGGGGTCCGGCTCAGACAGAGCAGACGCACCCCCCCGTCGTTCCACGCGTGTATGTTTTCATTTTATGCTATTTTAGGCACTGTGGGTTACAGTACTGCTACGGTAGGTTTCATACATACACCCCAGCACCACCGCCTCCACCAGAGCATCTACGTCCCTCCACCACCGTCCCAGTGCCCTCCCCTCTTGCTCCCCACCCCTCCATCCCTCCTGCCACGGAAACCTCAATTCTCAGTTCTGTTGCTTTGGGGGTATTTGATGTTTTCTTATTATGCTTCTTTCTATCCCAAACATGAGAACCATCATTCTGGACCTGTCTCCCTCCTCCTGACTGACTCTCCTCTGCATGGCGCACTCCCGACCCATCCACTTGTGCTGTCTATGCCTTCGATGAGCTGGCTGGCCGCTGCGGCCACTACTGGGGGTGTCCGCAGCCACTATTGGGGGTCATCTTCTTTTCTTAGTCTACTGACTGAAATGCTAATCCCTCCCGAAGACCTTTAGAGCCACATCCAATAAAGCTTTTACCAGTTACCTATGCCTACCTCAGCCTAGTCAAGCTCAACCCCCACAGCCCTCTATGAAACCTTTATTCAGCCACTCTCTCCTCCATTGTTTTTCCTAGTCTCTTTTCATCCTTTGAGCTTAATGCAGCTTAACAAAGGTCCTTCAATCACCGTTTAATAATCAATCAGCTTCATCTCTGCGTTCAGGTGATAACCCCTCTTATAGGCAGAGTGACTGACTATGTCTTATATTCCGATCCAGAGAGGTCACCTTTGAAATTCAGCAACATTACTGACATTCTTCTAAGAGGACGAAGTAAAAATATTGAGTTGGAAAAACCATGCTCGGAATGCTGTTTGGGGAGGTTTTAAGACAACAGACCTGTAAAAGATTCTAAATATCAAATTTGACTTGGAAAGAAAACATCATTCTAAAAGGCAAGATGAATTAAATACAGGCAAAAAATGCACATGATGGCCTCTAAGTGTTTGTAGTGCAACCCACAATGTGTAAGAGAAGGAAAAGAGAGAGAGGGAGAGAGAAAAGAGATAAAGAACCTGCCATTTAGGTAGGCTATTGGAAGGGGCAGGAATTGGGGACATTGGTGGTGGGAAATGGGCACTGGTGGAGGGCGGGTGCTGGAACACTGTGTGACGGAAACCTCCAAACATGAACAACGTTGCAATTGCATGTCTCACGGTGGTATAATAAAATATAAAAAAATAATGAAAATTTTTAAAAATGCAAAAAAAAACAAAACAAAACAAAACAAAAGGCGAGATGCACACCAAATTTCCTATAATGCCCTTTTTGCTGATGGCTAGTTGGTGGGTGGATAGAGCAGTGCAATTCTCCAGATCAAGTCCCCTGGAGGGGCACCCACACGGTGCAGAAGGTGCAGGGTGAGTGTGCGCGGATGAACACTTCGCCCCGCACATGAACGCTGCGGCCTGTGTGGCGTGCATGTACTCCCCCTGCCTGGAACTGCCTGTGTAACCTTCTCTTTTTGGTTTCTGTGGTTTCTCAATCCATTCCAAGTGTTCGGAGGCTGGAGCTTGGCTCGACAGGCACAGATAAACAGCTTCCTGGAGCAGGCTCGCCAGGGTGAGCAGCAATGACCTCAGCAGAGCGTGTCTGCTTCTCATTACCCTGAGCACATCGCTGCGCCACCAGTGCTAAGAGCAGGAACTAGACAGTTAGATAGACTTGACCCCAGTGAGGCCTCCCATCACAGCCTCATTTTCATAACCTTGGAAGCCACTTCATAACCTTGGAAGTCAGAGGAAAGAGGGTCTAGGGAGGATGTGAATGTGAGGGAAATGAGAGAGAGAGAGAGAGAGAGAGTATGAGAGAGTTTTTTTTTAAGGAAAGCTCTCTTAGGCAATCTCTGAGTGAACTAAAGGAGTGAAATGGCTAACACAAAATGACTAATAGTCATGCAGGAAACAATCAAATGTTTTTAATCTCCCCAAAGAGTATGAATGGCGGAGCCAACAAAAGATGCAGGGAGCAGCACAGCGGGGAGGCGCGCACCTGCCATGCAGGCAACGTGGAATCCACCCCCAGAATCCCATATTCCAAGATTCCTGAATGCAGAACCAGGAGGAACCCCTGAGCATTGCCGGTTGTGGCCCCAAAACAAAAACAAAAACAAAAAAGATGCCAGTAGAGAATAAGAGAAACCGAGATGCATTCAGAGGCTTGAACTAGGTGCCAATTTGTGTGAGTATGATGTGGGGACAGGAGCCAGAGTCTCCCACACACAAGGTTAAGGCTCTACCTACTGCTGAGGAACACCTGAGTCCAGGATGCCATTTGAAGAGGTAGACAGCTGGGCGTGGGCGCAGTGGTAGGGCACCGGGCCTTCAGGCATGAGGCTCAGGTTGGAGCCCTGGCACCGCTGCACACACCAAGTGTGATCCCTATTTGGGATCTCCAGCAGAGCAAGTCTGCAAGCCCCAGTCAGCACCACAATCGAGTGTGCGCAACTCCAGGTTCCCACAACAGCCACCAAAAGAGGGGGTGGGGCAGTTAAAATTTAAATAATAAAAAGAACTCCCAAGCACCACAAGGAACAATCCAAGAGCAGGCAGAAGTAAGCTCTGAAAGCTTGCCAAGGATGCCTGGGGGCAAAGGACAGACAGGCCAGAGAAAGAAACAGTAGCCAGTGATAGTTTGGAATAATCATTTTGGCATTTTGGGCAGGAACTGAGTGTTGAAAGCAGGTAAAGGGATATCAGTATATCTGATATATAACCTGACACTGAGAATTAAAGTAGGTAAAGGTATACCTGATAACCTTTCTGTATCTGTATTGCAAACTGTAAGGCCCAAAAGGAGACACAGATGAAGAGGAAGAGGAAGAGGGAAGAGGAAGAGGAGGAGGAGGAAGAAGAGGAGGAGGAGGAGGAGAAGAGAGGAGAAGGAGGAAGAGAAGGAGGAGGAGAGGAAGAAGAAGTAGAAGAGGAGAAAGAGGAAGAGAAGAGGAAGAAGAAGAGGAAGAAGAGGAAGGAGGAGGAGGAGGAGGAAGAGGAAGGGGGCAGTAGAAGGTGAAACTGGGGACACTGATGGTGGGAAACGCCCACTGGTGAAGGAGTGAAGAGAGTGGTGGAACACCCATTGTGCCCATTGTGCAACAACTCTGTATGACTGAAACCCCATCATGAACAACTTTGTAACTGTATCTCGCTGTGATTCAATTAAAAAATAAAATAAGGGGGTGAAGCAATAGCACAGTGGGAGGGCATTTGCCTAGCACAGGGCTCACCTAGGTTCAATCCCTGGCATCCCATATGGTCCCCCAAGCACTACCAGGAGTAATTCCTGAGGGCAGAGCCAGGGTAACCCCTGAGTATCGCCAGGTATGACCCCAAAAGCCAAAATAAATAAATTAGGATTACTTTAAAAAATAACGAAATTAAAAAAATCTAAAAAAGAATATGCAAAAATGGGAAAAGAACAAGCTCTGAATTTAGTTGGGTATGGCCCAATTCTACCTCCCTGTTCCCCCTCAAATAAATACAAAGCTGAGGCAAATGTTCCCTTTCCAAGAGAGCCATGAAGCAGGAGAGAAGCAAAACCTGAGCCAATGAAGTTAATGAGGAATAGCTTTAATTAGAGACCTAGAGGCAGGCATTTTACATGGTCACCGACCGGAACATATGCTCCAGGAAGTATCGTCATTCCTAGCTGCGATCTGGACTCGGAAAATGTAACACCAAGACCTTCATGAAGATCGCTGTGGCAGATCTGAAGGACTCAAGACAGCTCTGGGGGGCCTCTCGAAAGCAGTACCATCCGCCGTGGCAGCCTGACCCGAGCCCCCGAGAACTAACCTGTCCTGAAATAAGCCTCTGTGCCCAAGTCGCTTCCCGGTAAGACAGCTCCCACTGTGCTGCACAGAGCCACCTCGGATCACTGATGAAAGGAATCGCAGGGACTGCCGCAGACAGGAAGCTGGGAGGCTGTGACCCCTCTTGAGGGGTCCTAGGAAATCATTTGCTATGGGGGGAGTCACTGACTGTGGAGATGCACCTGCTGGGGCCGGGAGCTCAGAGCCAGGGGACGTCTCCGCAAACCGTCACGACAGACAGAAGCTTCATTCCACTTTCATTCCACTTTTCTCAGGGAAGAAGAACCTTTGTCTGGCTGCCAAAGTCTATCCGTCCCTCCTCCTTCCCCTCACTGCCCCACACCCGCATCCCAGTTCATTAAAGAGCTTCTGGTTCAAGGTGCCAGACTGTGTCATGCTTTCCGGCTCGTGTGCCAGGCCGCCAGCTCACGGCCTTCTGAGTCCTGAGCAAACGAGGGAAGAAATGAGAAGTGCTGATGAATTTAAATTGTCCTATTGTTGAAAGAGTAAACTCTCTTAGCTTCTGAGAGGCTCTTGTACATGACGGATGGCGGGACTGCACTT
This sequence comes from Cryptotis parvus, assembly GCA_021461705.1. NCBI lineage: Eukaryota > Metazoa > Chordata > Mammalia > Eulipotyphla > Soricidae > Cryptotis > Cryptotis parvus. The sequence continues at coordinate 48,663 of JAJIBD010005891.1, read as the reverse complement.
CCATTCAGACGTGTGTGCCTGCCCCCGGCTGCCAGAGACGCACTCAGGGAGTCAGAGGAGGGCTGCGAGGGGAAGGAATTGGGGTTTGGGCCAAGCAAGGACTGCTTCTATTATTTACAGAACAAAACAGATCAAGCGATTCCTCTAAGGGGGTATTTCTGGATGGAGAATTAGACCTACATTTCACCCTAACTGCTATAAAAGCAGCTCCCCGAAAACAGAAATAGGATGGGGAGTCTTGAGAAGCGCGGGGCGAAGGACCAAGAGCCTTATTTCCTCCTGGGGCGCCATTTCACAAAAGCGCCATCTCTCTTCACAGGTCCTTCCTGACAGGGAGAACCTGGGCCCAATTATGACTGGCTAACCTTTGCCCTGGACCTCCAACTGAGGCGGGGGACCAGCGGGCTGTGAAATGGCTTCCGCAGTTACCAGGTCAAGGGCTGAAGGGTGGTTTCCTGTAATCAAAACTTGAAGGGACTCAAGAAGAGCCCTGGATCTGAAGCAAGAGGGTCTTTAGGTCTCTAAACAGACTGAGGGGCCCCGAAACTCATCCCACTGTCTCCCTGGGGTCTTTGTGCTGGGGGAAACCGGGGTCTTACAGAAAAGAACCAGAATCCAACATGGAGTTCCCAAATGCTGGTTTCCCAGAAGTGCAGAAACCAGTAACAGAGAGGATAGCATTCAGCTCCGGGCAAAATCTATTCCTGGCTATTATCTGAGGCTATGAGAATCCAGATGCTGACCAGGAGAAATGGCGATTTTCTGTTGCAATGTGTCAACTCCAGCAAAGAACTGAGCTATGGATAAAAGATGGGGATGGTTGTGTGTGTGTGTGTGGGGGGGAAGGGTGTGGAGGGGAAAGCATTATCCCGTTTGAAGAAGCCTGTAACAGGATTAGTCACCATTCCTTCCCCACATTCTGGCTCCACTGAGCCACAGTGAGCGAGGAAACCATGGACCAGGAAGGGCCCAGCAAGTCTCAAGCCCGGCCCTTGTTCAAAGCTACGGGCCTGCAAACGGTGAAGTCCTGGTCTGTTCCGTCATGTTCCTTGCTCTCTAAGCCGCTGCTCATCATTACCATGGGTGTGAGGACTCAAAACATAGCACTTTAATTGCTGGATGGCGGTGGATTCTAAAAAAAAAGAGCAAGCTGTCAACTTTAGAAAATTTATGCCCTTACTGTCTGACTGTGCCAGATTATTCAGGGGAGAAATGGGTCATCTTTCCATAAAGTCCAGGGTACTACTTAAAAAAAAACATAAATAATACTTTTTACAAACATGTGTTTTGAGAGAAGAAAAGTGCTTGCTGCAGAGGCAGGTTGTGTGGTGTGGGGGTGGGGTTGGAGGGAAACGGGGCATGCTGGTGTTGGGAAATGCGCTCTGGTGGTCGGATGGGTGTTGGAACACAGCGTGACTGAAACCCAATCATGAACAGCTTTGTGGTCTATTGCACGGTGGTTCAATTAAAAACAAATTGGAATAATGGAGGATCGGGAAAAAAAAAACAAAACAAAAAAGTATGTTTTGGGACCACATCCAACATATTTTTTGGGAGGCCGTTTGGAGCCAGGGATCAAACCCCGGGTTTCCGAGTGCAAAGCATGTGCTCCAGTCCTTTGTGGTCTTTGTTGTTTTATTCTACCTCAAATCAGTTTTCACCGAGGCATCACAGTCTGTTTTATTTTGTTCTGTGCCAAACCCAGCAATGCTTAGAGGGTCACACAGTGTTGAGAGCCAGACTGAGACTCCCCGCATGCAAAGCAGGCACACCAACCCTCTAGCTCTCTCCTTGGCGTCAAGATACACATTTTATCATCATGCATTGCTTTCATTACTTACATTTTAGGTGACTTAGGAACATGCATCACTAGAACTTCCTTTACTCAGAGTTCCTATTTCATAAATTAATTCAAGAAAGTGAAAAGGTAACTAGCTGCTGCTATCTTTTAATTCGAAAGTGTATTAAAGAAGGTATTTCTCAACTGGATTCTGGTACTACACACTGAAAGGGGTCACTCCTGTTCCTTTTAAACATGGACAGATTTCCATGTCCAGATTTGTTCACAGGCTTTTATGGCTAATTATTTTCTTACTTTCACATATTGTATGAGAGATGGCATGAAGGACAATTACCAGCTAGGTGCTTTGTCAACACTGCCTACTGGTATGCCAACAATGAAATCGATTAAATTTCAACCGAGAGAAACAGAAAGTGACGGAGGCAGAGAGAGGGGGAGGAGAGAGAGAAAGAGGGAGAGAGAGAGAGAGAGAGAGAGAGAGAGAGAGAGAGAGAGAGAGAGGAGGGAGAGAAGGGAAAGTGCCTGCCATAGAGGCAGGTTGGGTGTGGGGGCAGAAATTGGGGAGCTGTGGAAGGGAATCTGGGGACACTGGTTCTAGGAAATGTGCACTGGTGGAGGGACGGGTGCTGGAACCCTGTGTGTGAAACCCAATCATGAACAGCATTGTAATGGTCTATCTCACGGTGATTCAATTAAAGAATTAAAATTTTTTTTATTATACCACTGTGCGATACACGATTACAAAAATGTCCATAATTGGGTTTCAGTCATACATTATTCCAGCACCCGTCCCTCCAACAGGGCCCTATTCCCACCAACAATGGTCCCAAATTCCCTCCCCCCCACCCCCCCCCATTCTGCCACCTCTATAGCTGGCACTTCTCTCTCTCTCTGTCTCTCTCTCTGTCTCTGTCTCTCTCTCTCCTACCACATTATGACTGGCCCTACAGACATTTAGGGATTATCATGTAAATCCTTTATGTACATTCAATGCTGAGTTCCAGTCTGGCATTAATATTTCTCACACTTAGAATACTGGTTGATATTTATATCCCACTAATGAATGCAGTCATTCTATATCTGTCCTTTTCCTTCTGACTAATTTTGCTCAGCTTGATAGTCTCCATATCCATCCACTTGCAGCTAAATTTCATAATTTCATCTTTCTGACATCTGCATCATATTCCATTGTGCAGATGTACCATTGTTTCTTTTAGCCAGTCTTCTGCTCTCAGGCAATTAGGTTGTTTCCAGATTCTGGCTACTGTGAATAGAGCTGCGATGAATATAGAGGTGCAGATAGTGTTTCTGCTGTGTGTTTTTGGGTCTCCGGGGAATATTCCCAGGAGTGGTATTGCTGGGTCAAGTGGGAGCTCTTGATCACTTCACTTGATCACTTGAATCCCGTTATTCATCGATTTGCTCGAGCGGGCGCCAGTAACATTTCCATTGGACCCTATCATGTGCCAATGTAGCCCAATGGCATCTGGTTGATTCAGGAATATGAAGAGTCTCAAAACGTTCCCTCAGGGTCTTGACAAGGAAGTCTGACCATCTTGTAGGTGGGCGGCCACGTGATCTTTTGACATCCCGTGGGATCCAGTCAGTAATGGCTCTAGTCCAGTGGTTGTCTCCAAATCGCATTACATGTCCAGCCCATCTGATTTTCGAGGCCTTGGCAAATGAGACAGCATCCCTCAGCGATGGAGGTCAGAACTCCGGATTCCTTCTCTCACTTGAGTGAGGCGTGATATTCCAAGCATAGCTCTTTCGATTCCTCTCTGGGAGACCCGAATAGCATTCTCATCCTGCTTTTGTAGGGCCCAAGTCTCTGAGGCGTATGTTAATGCAGGGAGAACGGTGGAGTCAAAGAGATGTGCCCGGAGCCGGAGGTTCTTTGTCCTTTTAGCTATTTCTTCGATGCTTTTGAAGGCATTCCATGCCGCTCTCTTCCTCCTGCGCAGCTCAGGTTTTAAGTCGTTCATCATGTTGATTTCTCGACCTAGGTGCACATAACTGCTGCATTCAGAGATGTTTGTTCCATTGAGAGTGAATGGGGCCTCTGGAACTAGTTCATTTTTCATAAACATGGTTTTCTTTAGATTCAGCTGTAGACCTATCTTTCCACATTCTCAGTCGAAGTCAGCCAGCATTTGTGCCGCTTGGCTAATGTTTGGTGTTATTAGAACGATGTCATCAGCGAGCGGAGGTGGTGTAGTTGCCGACCATCTATCTTCACTCCCATTCCTTCCCATTCTAATTGTTGCATGATGTTCTCGAGGGTGGTACTGAAGAGTTTTGGTGAAATGGTATCACCCTGTCGAATCCCTCTTTTGACATCAATGATCACTTCTTTGTAGAATGGTGAGATCCTGGTTGTGAATCCGTAATACAGCTCACGAAGGATTTTGATGTATTGGGTTTGAACACCCTGTTTGGCTAGGGCTTCGATGACTGCTTCAGTCTCCACAGAATCAAAGGCTTTCTGTAAATCAATGAACGTGAGACAGAGCGGCATCTTGTACTCCCTACAAACCTCGATGAGCTTGGTTACTGTGTGGATATGGTCAATTGTGCTGAATCCTTTCTGGAAGCCTGCTTGCTCACATGGTTGTCCTTCATCTAGTGTTCTGCTAATCCTGTTCAGGATGACTCGTGTAAACAGCTTGTAGATGACAGACAACAGGCAGATGGGGCAATAGTTGCCAATGTCGTGAATGTCTCCCTTCTTGAACAGTAGAACTGTCCTGCTGGTTTTCCATTGGGAGGGCACCTTGCATTCAGGCAGGTAGCGTGTGAAGAGCCGAGCTAGTGTATTGATGAGTACTGACGCCAGATTCTTCAGGTGTTTGGGTCTGACTTTGTCTGGGCCTGGTGCTGTTCCCTTCTTTACCAACGAGATGGCGTGTCGGATTTCAGAAGGGAGAACATTGGGAATGACATATCCATCCTGTGGAATGTGGTATGTGGGCAGGTAGATGTGGCTATCAAAGAGATTTGAGTAGAAGTCATGGATAATCTTCTCCATTGCCTTTCTGGAAGATGTGATAGATCCATCAGGGTGTCGGAGGGCAGTCATCTTGGTCTTATAGTTGGCGAAGGACAGGCGGGCGGTGCGAATGCTTTTTTGGCTTCTGCTGCATCTTCCAGTATTTCTGCTCTTTTGTCTTTGAGGTCTTCTTTTATCGCTTCTCTGCACCGTTTAGCAAGCTTGGACGTTAGCATTTGGTCTCCTGAGGCTCGCCTTGCCATGTTGGCGAATGAACTCAAGAGTTTCTGAACACAAGCGTCCTTTTGTGTCTTTCTCTCTCTCAGCATTCTTCGCACAATCATGGAGGTGCTGAACTAGTCGGTTGTATTCTTCATTGATGTCGTCAATGATGGTATCTTCCCATGTTGCTGCTATGGTGCCAAAGAGTTCCCAGTTGATGGTCGTTCTGGGAGTTCTCTTCTTAAACTTTGCAGCCCTTTCTCCCTGTTGCGGGAAGTACAATTTTGCATGAAGGAGACGGTGGTCCGATCCTGTTTGGAATTTGGGGACGACAGCAACATCGGTCAGACAAAACCGTCAATTGAAGATGATGTGGTCAATTTCATTGTGGAACTGTCCACCAGGAGATTCCCATGTCCAACGTTTCGCTTCAGCCTTCTGGAACTGTGAGTTCCCATGAATGGTGTTGGTGGACATGATGAACTCAGTCTCTCACCCTGTTCGTTCCATTCTAGGCCATGGGTCCCGATGTGGAGTTCCTTCAGCCGATCTTCTCGGTCCTATCTTGGCATTAAAATCACCGACTATGATCTTGTAGAAGGTGTGATCTTTTTTTATAGAACTCCTCCAATTCCATGTAGAATTTCTCAATTTCATCTTCTTTGTATGTGGATGTTGGTGCGTAGACAATGAAGATAGAAATTGCTGGCACTGGGCCACATCTCTTCAAGTGTAATCGTCCTACCCGGTTTGTTAGGCATTCAAATGAATCAATGTTGATGGCCATGTTCGTGTTGATAAGGACACTAACGCCACCGATGCCTCTTTCGTCGCATGTTCCAAGGAACAATTCTTCTCCAGTGTCAAATACAGCATGATGCAACTGATGCCTCCTCATCTCAGTCAGACCAATGATGTCGTACTTGATCTTTTGCGCTTGCACCATCAGATCCCCAATATATGCTTCTGTGCCAGCATACGTGCATTGAAAGTACAGACAGTCATTTTAGTCCTTCTTCGTTTTGGCAGCCTAGGATGGCCGTGAAGTTTTATCAGGCACTGCTTGTTCGCCTTACTGCTGCTGTATTAAGGGCTCTTTCGGGGTCAGGAAAATAAACATTTCTATTACTGGTTTTGGCGTCTCGAACACGCATCGGACAGCTTGCCAGTCTCTGCCGTGCAGGTGCTATATTCTCATTACTTTGTGGTGCTCTCTCAGAGGGGTGGGTAGAATATTCCACGGTAATTTGGAGGTAAACCGTCGGCGGCATGCGACGGGAAAGCTGGTTTCTGCTCTGCCGGGTGTATCAAGTGGGAGCTCAATATCTAGTTTTTGGAGGAATGTCCATGTTGTTTTCCAAAAAGGCTGAACTAGTCAGCATTCCCACCAACAATGGGTGAGAGTCCCTTTTTCCTCACATCCATGCCAGCACTGGTTGTTCTTGCTCTTTTGGATGTGTGCCAGTCTTTGTGGTGTGAGATGATATCTCATTGTTGTTTTGATTTGCATCTCCCTGATGATTAATGATGAAGAGCACTTTTTCATATGCCTTTTGGCCGTTCAAATTTCTTCTTTTTGGAAGTTTCTGTTCATTTCTTCTCCCCATTTTTTTGCTGGGGTTGCCTGTTTTCTTCTTATAAAGTTCTACCAGTGCCTGATATATCCTGGATATTAAAACCTTATCAGATGGGCGTTGGGTGAATATTTATTCCCAGTGTGTGGGCTGTCTCTGTATCTTGGTCACCATTTCTTTTGAGGTACAGAAGCTTTTCAGTTTTGTTTAATCCCATTAGTTTATCTTGGCTTCTATTTGCTTTGTCAGTGGTGTTTCGTTTGAAGATGTCTTTAGCTTTGATGTCGTAGAGCGTTTTTTCCTATGTTTTCTTCGATGTACCTTATAGATTCATGTCTGATGTTGAGATCTTTAATCCATTTGGATCTGACTTTTCTGGCATTAGAAGAAAGTCTAAGTTCATTTTTTACACATAGCTGCCCCATTTTCCCAGCACCGTTTGTTGAAGAGGCTTTCTTTTGCTCCACTTAATATTTTTTGCTCCTTTATCAAAGATTAAATGATCATATATTTGAAAGTGTGTTTCAGGATATTCAGCTCTATTCCATAGGTCTACAGGTCTGTTTCTATACCAATACCATGCCGTTTAATTACTATTGCTTTCTAGTACAGTTTGAGGTTGGGGAAATTGATACTTCCCATCTTTTTCCCAAGGATTGCTGTAGCTATTCGTGGGGTTTATTATTCCACACAAATTTCAGGAGTGTTTGGTCAATTCTTTAAAGGATGTCATGCATGGGCCGGAGCAATAGTCCAGTGGATAGGGCGTTTGCCTTGCGCGTGGCCGGCCTGTGCCAGCCAAGGTTCGATCCCCGGCATCCCATATGGTCCCCAGAGCACCGCCAGGAGTAATTCCCTGAGTGCAGAGCCAGGAATAACCCCTGAGCATTGCTGGGTGTGAACCAAAAAGAAAAAAAAAGAAAAAAGAAAGAATGTCATGCATATCCTTATAGGGACAGCACTGAATCTGTATGAAGCTCCAGGGAGCATTACCATTTTGATAATGTCAATTCTTCCAATCTATGAGCAGGGAATGTGTTTCCATTTCCTCAGGTCTTCTTTTATTTCTTGAAGCAACACTTTGTAGTTTTTTTTACAGTCTTAGTCAAATTGATTCCTAGATATTTGATTTTCTGTGGTGCAATTGTGAATGGGATTGTTTCTTTAATATCCCTTATCTTTCGTTATTTTCATATAGGAAAGCCATTGACTTTTGAGTATTGATTTTGTATCCTGCCACTCTACTATAGAAGTCTATTATTTCTAGGAGCTATTTGGTAGAGAGTTTAGGGTTCTCTAGGTATAATATCATGTCATCTGCAAATAGTGACAACTTAACTTCTTTTCCTATCCGGATGCCCTTAATGTCCTTTTCTTCCCTGATGGTTATGGCAAATACTTCCAGTACTATATTGAACAGAAGTGTGACAATGGGCAACCTTGTCTTGTCCCTGATCTTAGGGGAAGGCTTTTCCGATTTGAGATTGATGCTCACTGTGGGCTTGTAGTAGATGGCCTTGACTATACTGAGGAAGGTTCTTTCCTCAATATAAAAAAAATTACCCCTTTTGGAAGCAGAGATTCTAGGAAAGACAGGACAAACAGAAGGTGAGTCACTGCGCACAGGGGTCTCTGAGGGAGTGAGTCAGTCGTCTCGGGGCATCTGCTCTCCAAGGCCCTCTCCTGCCGATGCCTTCTTAGCTGTCCCTGATACCACATTTCCTTCACTACTTGTCATTGATTTAGTTTCTTAATTTCTTTTTTCTTTTTTTTTTGTTTGGTCACACCCAGCTATGCTCAGGGGTTACTCCTGGCTCTGCACTCAGGAATTACTCCTGGCTATGCTTGGGGGACCATATGGGATGCCAGGGATCAAACCCAGGTTGGCCACCACATGCAAGGTAAATGCCCTACCCTCTGGACTATTGCTCCGGGCCCTGATTTAGTTTCTGTTTCACAGTTATGAAACTCTGGGACAGTTACTTTTGTGTGTCTGAACTTCCTGAGGTATAAAATGAGGATAAGACTAAACACCATCTCAGTGTTGGGAAGATTAAGTGAGATACTCCGTGCCATCTCTTAGAATGGCACCAAACACACAGCAAGTTGACCCTAACTCTCAGCTATGGACTGTTAACTGACCATCCCCCTCACTGAAGCCCAAGGCCCAGAAGGGCACTTATCAGTCTTCTTCTTCCCTGCATCCCCATTGCCTAGCTCACGAGGAACATAGACGGGGCTGAAAAATACCCAACGAATTCATGAACAAAGGCCATCTTACAGTTCCATCTAGTCTTAAAATAAACCCCCATCGATGAAGGGAATCTGTACGTGCAACCAAAACAGTGACTGTGAAAGCGTTCCCAAGAAGCTAAAAAATCATCATCTAAAAAAAGAAAAAACCCCCAAAAGCCAAAGCCAGACACATGATCTTAAGAGCGAGCCCGAGGCCTGCATCCAGACCACAGAGCATCCTTCTTTTCTATATTCGAATGCGGAGGGCAGACTTCCTGATGCCGCAGGAGTGTAGCTATCAATTTAGCCTGTGAAGCAGGCTTCCCAGCTCTGATAGGAATTCTCAGGTTTCAGCCATTTTCCCTCTCATCATTATTTCCCAATGTCTTAAGAAGCCACACTTCTCCTTCTGACTTGACCACACGAACCTGGTCACACTCTGCTGTGGCTTCTAGCCTCTTTCTTGGATGTACCTCCTCGGAGGCTCTGACCCGGGGCTGACACTCTTAGAATGATCCCTCTCGTCAGAACTGCTCTGACCTGGGACTGGTAAAATGACAACACGCAGAGGCAGCGGTGGCACAACATAAAAGGAAACCCTCAAGGCGCCAGTCTCCTCCCTTCAGGAGCATCCAAATAGCCATCCAGAGGAATCTGATCAAAAGAGCTGAGGGTTTACACACACAGGGTGGCTCGGCAGCTCATGCTTTACAGCTGACCCTGAGTTACTGCAACAGTCGTATATTTGCAGGAAAACATTAGGAACCGTGAAGTGACAGGAAAGGGTTGAAATGGTAAAACACATGCAAAGAAGAAAAGCAGTAAAAAGATCACTGGAGAAATCAGAGCTACTACAGCGGGTAAGGAAGGCTCTGACTTTGCATGTAGCCACCAAGTCTGCTCTCTGAGCCTACAGATATAGTCCTCTGAGCACTCTAGAGTGAGCCCTGAACAGAGCCAGGAGTAGCTTCTGAGTACTGGCAGGCGGGACATAAAAACAAACAAATAAATAAACAAACAAATAAATAAAATAAAAAGAAAGAAGTAAAAAGCTATCAGAAACATGTTAAAGAGTAATTCTCTCATGCAAATCAAAACAACAATGATATATCATCTCATACCACAGAGACTGGAGCATATCCAAAAGAACAAGGGCAACAAGTGCTGGCATGGATGCGGGAAAAGGGATTCTCATCCATTGTTGGTGGGAATGTCGACTGGTACAGCCTTTATGGAAAACAATATGGACATACCTCCAAATACTAGAAATTGAGCTTCCATTTGACCCAGCCATACCACTCCTGGGAATGCACCCTGGGAAGCCAAAAACACACAGTGGAAACACCATCTGCACTTTCATGTTCCATAGCAGCACTATTCACAATAGCCAGAATCTGGAAATAACCAGAATGCCCGAGAACTGATGACTGGATAAAGAAACTTTGGTACATCTACACAATGGAATACTATGCAGCTGTTAGGAAAAATGAAGTTATGAAATTTGCCTATAAATGGATGAACATGGAGAGGATCATGTTGAATGAAATTAGCCAGAAGGAAAAAGACATAGAATGACTGCATTTATTTGCATGATATAAATATAAATATATGTATATGTATATATAAATATATATGTGTATGTATATATGTATATATATCGATGGTATGAAACCAATATCCAAGGTCAGGCAAAACATGAATCAGGAGGTCTTGTCAAAGGTGGAATCTACCACAAACATGTGGGAGTCAGAAGTTAGGTAAGACAGAGAAGGGAGGGGGCCGAGCCATAGTCCAGCAGGGAGGGCATTTGCCTTGCACACTGCCGACCCAGGTTCGATCCTCAGCATCCCATATGGTCCCCGAGTACCACCAGGAGTAATTCCTGAGCGCAGAGCCAGGAGTAACCCCTGAGCATTGCCGGTGTGACCCAAAGAGCAAAAAAAAAAAAAAGACAGAGAAGGGAGGGGCCGGAGCCATAGCACAGCGGGTAGGGTGTTTGCCTTGGACATGGCCAACCTGGGTTCAATCCCGGCATCCCATATGGACCCCCAGGCACCACTGGGAGTAATTCCTGAGTGAGGAACCAAGAGTAACCCCTGAGCGTCGCTGGGTGTGACCCCAAAAAGCAAAAAAAAATTAAAAAATAAAAAAAAAAAAAAAAAGGCAGAGAAGGGAACAGTGTGCTAATAATTGCCGAAAGTGATAATACCAGCCTAGAACTGAGCATTGAATACAGGCAAAAAAATACACATGATAACCGCTAAATGCATGTATTATAATCCACAGTGTGTAAGAGAAGGAAGAAAGAGAGAGACAAAGAGAAAGAAAGAGATAAAGAACCTGTCATAGAGGCAGGCTAGGGGAAGGGGGGAGGGAATTGGGGACATGGTGGTGGGAAATGGGCACTGGTGGAGGGATGGGTGCTGGAATACTGTAAGACCCGAAACCCAAACATGAATTTCTTTATAACTGTATATCTATCTCACAGCAGTATAATAAAATTTAAAAAAAAGAGCAATTCTCTCAATGTTTAAAGTAGATCATTCACAACAAATATATAAAAAAATCTCAGGGTCAGAGCAATAGTACAGCGGAAAGGAGTTTGCCTTGACACGGCCAAGCCCAGGTTCGATCCCGGCATCCCATATGGTCCCCTGAGCACCACCAGGAGTAATTCATGAGTGCAGAGCCAGGAGTAACCCCTTAACATCGCCAGGTGTGATCCCCAAACCAAACAAAAATCTCCTCGCGTAAGCTTGAAACTGAGAAATGAAGTGATAGTTTACATAATTTTTGAAAAAATCCTGCTTCCTATTAGAGATAGCTCTAATTACATCCTCCCCCAAAAAAGGCTAAGACTTGAGGTAAGATGCTTGCTTTGCATGCAGTCTACTGGGTTTAATCCCTAGCACAGTGTAAGGTCTCAAGCGCTGCCAGGAGTGGGGAGCCCTGAGCCTAGCACGGGAAGTAAGCCCTGAGGGGCCACTGGGCTGGCCCCAAAACAAAAACAAACAGAAAAGGCTGAGGCTAGACATCTACAGGGCAATGAACTGAACACGGTTATGCAATAAACTCAGTTCATAAGAGAGAAGTAAAATGCACAGTTAGAAGAAACCTCAAGAAATTATGTGGTTAGGCCTCTAGCGACATTAGGTAGTTCAGTAACCAGAGGCAGCAGGCAGAGAGGCCTGTGCCAGACCCATTCCTGCTGCTACTGAGAAGCTTCCGAACTTAGAGCAGCAAGTTTAACCTTCCTAAGCCAGTGTTCTCACCTGAAAGGACAGAGATAAATAATAGGACCAACTTCAGAGAAGTACAGTGGTTGAGACACACTTGGAGTTTACTAATAAGTAAGACATCTTAGTATAATAGACATCTATTATGTTATTGTTATTAGCATGCTGAACTTTAATTACACCCATTCCATAGGTGATGCAACTGAAGCCCAGAAAATGTCAAAGACCAGCTCAAGATTATAGAGCAAAAGTGTGTAAGAATAAGGTGATTCTAGGGCTATGCTGTTTTGACTGCAATGTACTTCCATAAATTATTGTAAAAAAAGACCTATCCTACTAAGCAAATCCAATTATAATTAAGGTAATACCAGCAGCTTGCTGGTATTACCTTTAATTATCAGATCTCCTGTCCATCAAATACTCTTTCCCATTCTTTCCTACATCTCCATCTTTCAAGTCTTCTTTTTAAGGATTTTGGGTTTGCCACTCAAAATAACTTGCCTCAGGCCAATATGGTATCTTAGAACTATGACAGTGTCCAGTATGTGCCACTCACATACGTTATGTAATTCTCAGCTTCCCAAGGACCTGAAACAGCTCACTTGGCAACTAGATTTCTATCAGCCCTGTGAAAAATCTTGAGATTTCTTCCAACAGTGTGCTGGTAACCAAAACTACCTCACAGAGCATCTGAAGAGTCATACGGCTTACTATTGGCTCGCTAGAACTCGGCAGAGTTACACAGGCCAGCGGAGTTTCCTTTTTTCTGCTGGGCTGGGGGGATGGCCCAGAGAGCGACAGTGCATCCTGGGTCTCGTCTCTGGCTCTGCTACAGTCAAGAGAGCTCCCTGAGCACTCACCCAGAAGAGTCCCTGAGAACTGCTGGGTCTAATCCTGAAACAATCAAACAAGTTTTGTAGTGCTATACACCGGCTACACTGGGTCTTTCATAGCGGAGACCAGAGCTTTTCGTCTCTGTATCTATCTATATACATATATCAGAAAGAAAACAAGAGATCATCTCTAATAGCCACAATAAAAGTAGCCAGTATGCAGTCATTTAAAATAGAGCTGTGGATTCAGCAAATCTTCCCCTCATGACCACTACACGCTGTGCATTGAGCCAGGCTCTGGGAATCCAGAGCTAAATAAATGGCGCTGCCTTTGAGGAAGCTTCATTTTGGATGAAATGGGAAATGACTGACAAGGGAGAAGGGCATGGGTGAGTGGGAATTAAAATGAAGAGGGAAAAAAATGCTGGGAAGAAGCTTTCCCCAGAAGAATCATATTTCGTTGGCAAGGAACCTCAAGAGAACCGGTACAGATTAAATGGCCCAGAAACTTGACCCCAAGGCTTGTCAGTCCTGTCAGAGCAAGCAGCTATTCAACCCCAGTCCCTGCCCACCTCATTTGCTTCAGCCGACACCATGAGAACAAGATTCCTTTCTCTACTTCATTCTTCTTTACAAGTCTGAAAGAAGGGACTAGCTCTGTACTGGAAAGCCTGCTTTTCCCAGGAATTCAAAATTCCAACCCATAAGGAATCCAGATTTGTATTTTAAGACCTACAAGTCAGCAAAAGTCTCGGGGAGGAATGGAGACTTCCCCTAACAGCAACCTACATTTAGGCCATGAGAAGAGCTGCTTGATAGCCCAGGAACCTCTGGAAATGGGGGGGGGGAGGGGCCCATTTTCCAAGGGATGGAATGAATTCATAATTCACCTTCATTGGGAGTCTGTACGAGGCCCCTCTTCTTTTCTTCTCAATTTTTTATTGAGAGCGCTCCCAATGGAGAAGGATAAAAGAGGATCCAAACAATAACATAAATAGATTATGACATAAATGCTTTACATTTCTTTTGCACATCCTTTCAAGGTGTTTTAAAGAAGTCAAATTGATTTAAAATAATTATTTAATTCAGTGTTCTAAAAACCCTTCTGTTATATTAAAAGAGTGGTAATAGTTTATTCTTGCACAGTACATTCTTTATTTTTTTTTTAAAAGTGACTCTCCAAGACATAAAGTACATCTGCCTTCAGAAAACAGTGGGGTAGGCTGAAGAGGAGGTAGAGCAGGTAAGGGGTTCTCCTTGCAAGCAGCTGACCTGGGTTTAATCCCTGGCACCTTATAAAGGTCTCGGTGCAGAGTAAGGAGAAAGCCCTGAGCATCGCCAGGTGTGGTCCCAAAACAAATAAAACAAAAGAAAAGACAATACGTGGGCTTTTGTTGTTGGGCTTGTCTGTTTTTCAATTCCAGGTAACCCGCCATGGTCCTTGGGGTTAAGGGTTAAGCTTAAGGGTTGCTCACGGGGGTACTACGAGGACCATATAGTATCAGGGGATGAGTTCAGCCCTTTAAGCTAGCTTGCTGGTCCCTAGAAAAGTGTTAACACCATTAGTGACGGACAGAGAATCCCACAGAAAGAAAATCACAAAGGAACATTAAATACTTTGATGAACAAAAGTCAGCCAGGAAAACCATAGTACGGGCTAAAGGAAGTTAGATGGAAGACTGAATACTAGAGCAAATTTAAAAGGTGTTAGAGGGACCCAAAGAAGAAAAAACTAATAGCTCAAATAAGTAACTGCAGGCATAGTTAGGTGTGATTTAGCACTAACACAACCAGGGATGCCAAAGGCACGCTCCCAAGATGACTGAGCAGCCCTGGTCCATCTACCAAAATGAGCCTTCTCTGCTACCACATAAGTCTACGGCCATGCCACCCGGAATGTGCCCGATCTCGATCTGCTACCACATAATCAGAATTGTCTTGTTTTCATGTACCTTGCATGCTTCCTCTGGATTTTATTTTACTATTTCTCCTGCTTATTTTTGTATTCAGTAACAGGGATCATATCTAGGGTTCCAAACAGATCTAGATTGTTCCAATCTAGGGCAACACCCATGCCATGAGGGAGCCCCCTGGGTTTAGGCCACCTCTGCCCAGAAGTGCTCTGGACTACTCCGAGTTCAGAGCTTGGGGGTCATTCCCAGGGATCCAATCTGGGGTTCCCAGGTATAAAGTATATACTCTAACTCTTGGAGCATCTCGCTGGCCCCAAATGCTCCTGTAGGCTCACATTATTATCCAAACACTGATGTACTTACTATTCGGTGAAGAACCTGGCGATACCATATTGGCTAATATCCTCCTTGTTCTCGAGCAGCTGGCACACTGCATCTTCCATGTATGTGAGGACATGTCGCTGGGCTGCCGAGAGAGAGAAAGTGAAAGACAAGGAATGAAAGTGCTCCCAATCCTGGTGCAGGGGTGAGAGGGCGAAGCAGGCCCCATGCCCGCTGACTCTGAGACACGGTTTCAAGGGGGACAGCAGGAGGAGATGAGTGGAGAGCAGCCCACTCTGCGCATCTGTGGCAGCCCTTCACACTGTGTTTCCACGAGAAGGTTGAGCTGAAGACAGGCTTTACCACCAGTTAGCAGTAGGCCTGGAATTTCTTTCTCTTTGCTCTCCATCACCTTCTACAGTCTTACACTCCTGAATGAAATTTAGAGTAGAGACTCCATGCCTGAAGTGTGGGCGGCCTGACTGCAAAGCAAATTCAGTCCTTTAGATCTTTAATTGGGAAAAAAAAATCACTGAAAAAGTTTGCCAAACATGAAAAGCTCAGTACTGGTGTTCTAGAGGGCCATGAAAGCTGCACAGGGGAAGAAATCAGTCTCCGACTATGGGTGTGGCTGGTGACGGCATGAGTCAGAAGGTGAGAGACAGAAGCGGCAGGTCTGGGCGTGGGTCCTAGTTATGGATCTCGGACAGCTGCTTATCTAGGCATCTCATTCCTTTTGATTTTTTGGGTCACACCTGGCAGTGCTCAGCTCAGAGAGTTACTCCTGGCTCTGCACTCAGGAATTATTCCTGGTGATGCTCGGGGGACAATATGGGATGCCGGAGATCAAACCCATGTGGGTCACTTGCAAGCAAATGCCCTCCCCGCTGTACTGTCGCCTCCGGCCCTCGACTTATTCCTTGTATTTGAATTCCCCTTCTCTCTCTGGCTCTGCATCCAAGGATGACTCCTGGCAGACTTGGGGACCAGATGAGGTTCTGAGGATCGAACCCAGGTCAGCAGCATGCAAGACAAGAATTTTACCTACGGTACCATTTCTTCAGCCCCTCAGTGAATTTTTTTATATAACAAATTCTGTCTCTTCCCACTGCACTCAGGGTGGTCTCCTGTGGCAAGGGGCTCACCCAACTGCACCAGCTCATTGCCCTGAGGAGTGACATGTTTGCACCCCAAGGTCTGTTCAGTGAGTGCTTCCCAAAGCTCACGATTTGCAGACACTGCCTTCTCTCCATGTCCTCAAGCCCCCAAAAGAAGCGAAAGCAGTCTCAGTTTTTCACTGATGGTTCAACAGTTCTACCAACTAGAAAACTGTTTCGTGGCCAAGGAGATAGGTCAACGGACGAGTGCACATGCGTTGTGTGGGGAAGTTGGGGTTGATCCGGCATCACATGGTCCCCCCCCCCCAACACGACCAGGACTGTTGGGGGACCTACGCATAGAGTCAGGAATAGCTCTTGAGCACTTCTGGTGGCCCCCTGCCAAAAAACCACAAATAATAAAAAAGGAAACTTTCTCTAAGAAATTGCCATAAACTAGAGTAATATTCTGATATAAAACATGCCAATTTCTAGCACTGTTTTCCGAATATGAACAGTCGTAATTAGTATATATCAAACTGGGAAGGAAAAAAATGACCAAGTCAACATTAAAATCATCTACATTTTCACCTTTATATTCTTCTCTTCTTTCACGCACTTGACCTGATCTTACAGAGGGTCCTTCCTAGGGCAGCGCAAAGTGTGAGGGGGCCCTGAGTCTGATCCCCAGCACCCATGGCTGCCCCTCCCTCACCTAAACCTGCTGGGTGTGACCGCGGGGGGGTGGCGGGAGATTCCTTCTTTGGGGTCTGCGGCGGTTGTGACTTAGATCTGCCTAAGGGTGCAGAATCTTTTCTGCTAGGAGGGAGATGAAAAGTTCTACACAGAAGCAGGACCGCTGCTTCTCACCCCAGCCCCAGAACTAGAAGCTAAGTTAGAAGCGCTTTAAGGGAAAGATAGTTCCGGAACAGATGGAATCCAAGTACTCTGTCCTCCTAGAAAAGAGGGAGGAGCTCTCCTGAAGAAACCTGGGACCTGCGCCCCAGAAAAGAAAGGAAAAACAACCATGCCCGTTTAACAGTCAGCAGCCAATCAGATGCCTAGAAGTTAACTTTCCAGGCAACAATAAAGATAATAGCAGTAATAGCTACCAACTTTGAGCACCTGTGCAACATATTGACTAACAATGTGCCAAATGGGTGCTAATTGTTTTACAAGCTTATGTTCTTAAGTCTTCACAACAATCAAGTAGTGGTATTATGTTTTATACCGGAGGAACTGAAACTTAAAAGAAAAAAATGTAACTTGCTCAAGACAATGCAGCTAGTGGAAACAGACGCCAAGTTTGGAACCAAAAGTTAGTTTCATACAGTTCATGCCCTTAAGCCCTTTGCTTTGTTATTAACATTTTACGAAACGTTTCAGAGAAAGTTAATAAGGCTTCTTTTCTAGAACACAAAGGTAGGCTGGCTGTTGATTCAGAGATGCGGTCCATGTTTCCTTACGCAGGTTCACGTGCGCATGCGTGCCGGCACGCTGTCCCCACCTGCGTCTGCGTGCATGCTAACTGGCGTGAGAGTGAAGTTAGGACTTGTCCCCACATTTCAGAATTTCTTACAAACCACCCCAGCACAAGGCATTTGCCGCCCCCCAGTCCGAGTTCACAGGGTGGGTTTGGAAATCCCTGGCGGCCCTTTGCATCTGGGGGAGAAGGGAGGAAGCTCTAAATTGCCCGCAGACCAGGGAAACTGCCTCCCTGCAGAGTCCCAGGCAAGCCAAGTTCTAATTGCTGGTGGCTGCCTTCATGTGCAGCCCTTATCGGTCCAAAGTTCCCTCTGTGGTGAATGCACTCCCCAATCCTGGAAAATCCTTGCAGTTTATCAAACTTCAATGAGACGAAGTTCAAAGCTCTTGCACGGCAATAAAACATGGAGGGTGTCATTTTTATATTATTTCTTAAATGCGAAGGAATAGGCTTTAATTTATGTGAGTGATTAAAGAATAAAAAGGGCACACCTGCAGTCCCGGAGGGGCAAAGTATCTGGGCACCTTAGCTGCCCTCCTGGAAAAAGGAAAAACACTTCAGATGGCTTTTCCTCTCTTGCTCGGCTGTGCCTTCCACCGGAAGACTAGGGCTGCCTTCCCTATCGCTGGCTAATGTGGTTCTATGTGTCTGAAATCCACACTCAGAGGCAAGTATGTCCCACACAGCATCACTGTCTGAGATGAGCACTTAGATCTTCAACCTGCAGCCCTGAAAAGTGAACTGAAATAGGAGAAAAGCTCATCTAGTTATGCATTTAAAAAAAGATCATTCTAGGAACCTCACAAGTGAAGATGATTGTGAATTACATGTTTCATTCTGTTGAACCACTCAACACTGATAATTTGATATCTCCTTATAACGAACAGTCCACTCCTGCTATAAAAGGACTCTATTTTAATGCTTGTTTTGTTTAGCTTTGTGGCCATACTCGGCTGTACTCAGGGTTTACTCCTCACCCCTGAAAGGCCTAGAGGACCTCATGAGGCGCCAAGAGTAGGCCTGGGTTGGCTGCATCCAAGGCAAGCGCCGTACCGGCTGTACTATTGCTCTAGCCCCTAAAATGACTGCGATATTAAGAATGATGTGTCTGGGGCTGGAGAAATAGTATAGCGGTAAAGAACTTGCCTTGTACCTTGCACACGCTAAGCCAGGTTTGATCCTTGGCACTACAGCCAGGTGTGAACCCCCAAAAAATAACAATAATAATGTGTTTGACAAACTATTTCTTAGAAAAAATTTGACAAGTAGGAAGGGTAACATAGTAATGATTATATCATTATTGTAACATGCTGATTCTGATTCTACAGACTAAAACAACACCACCATCTCCTTCAGTGCTCTAGAACATGAACTCAAGTCACACGGACTGCTACTGGATCTGGCACTCACTGACCACACGAACCTATACACGTCTCCCAAAAGCTCCACACTTTTCTGTAAAATTGATGAGTAATGACTACCACCTGAGACTGTAATGAGGCTTAAGTAAAACTGCCGAAGAGTCTATAGTGTTTGCTACATAGTAAATATGCAGTATTAGTTACCATATTTTACTAGAACTGTTGTAATACACTCAGCCCCCGAGACATCACAAAACCCAAAAGACAGGCTACTAATGTACAGTAAAGGTACATTACGTACATCAAGGTGTGCAAGGCACACCAAAGTACACTAATGTCCACCAAGGTATACCAAGGTACATTAGTACTAATGTACACCAAGGTACATCAAGGTACTAATGTACACGTACTATATAGCTTCTTGCTCACTTATTTTTTAAGTATTTTATTATATCACTGTGAGATATACAATTACAAAGATGTTCATGTTTGGGTTTCAGTCATACAGTGTTCCAGCACCCATCCCTCACCAGTGCCCATTTCCACCACCAATGTCCCCAATTCTCCCCCTCCCTTAGCTTGCCTATATGGCGGGTTCTTAACCTCTTCTCTCTCTCACCCTTTTCTTAGTCATTGTGGATTTCTTGCTCACTTATTTAAAGTTGTGCTTATCCAACTAAAGATGCTTACAGAGGGGCCAAAGTGATAATCCAGTGGGTAGGGCATTTGCCTTGCACATGGCTGACCCGGGTTTGATTGTCGGCATCCCATATAGTCCCCTGAGCACTGCTGGGAGTAGTTTCTGAGTGCAGAGCCATGAGTAATCCCTGAGCATTGCCAGGTATGACCCAAAAAAGCAAAATAAAAGATGCTTACCGATTATCTTCAGGGATTCTTGAATTATAGAAAACCCACCACATATAATAATATACATAGTCACATACCCATTCCAGCCATAGCCTTCAAACTGGAGGCAAGCATTCATTATTAACTGCTAATTACCTAGAGGCTCTAATTTATAAGGGGAAAGTCCAAAACTATTTCTCTTTACTCTCTTCCCAAGCATAAATACCTTCAAAGCAGTATTTGCAGTTGGTTTCACAATTAAATGATAAGGGGTCCCATTTGGAAAGTTTTGCTTAAGGGGCTCAGAATTTTCCACCTACATTAGACCACTTTTTATTACTGTTATTGTTTAACACAGAGAACCTATGCCATACCAAAGCGTCTCATGGAATCATATTCACATGCACTGCCGTAGAGAGAGCAACAAATACACAGAACAGCAATGGCAGCAACAGCAACTCACAATTTTAAATCTGATTTTCCCATCTCTTGCCAGAGTCCTTTGGAGACACGTATACTGGTCTTTAGGGCCCCTTTTGATTTCTTATTCAGATGCTGGTGGCACCAGAAGGAACTGTTGTCAAGTTAAACTAAGTATTTTTCATGAGCAGGAGACATATGTAGCTCAATGGGATGAGCTCATGCTTCGCAAGGGAGGAGGTCTGGATTCAGTCCCTGGCACCCGACAGTCCCCTGAACATCTCCAGGAGCGACACTGAGCAGAGCCAGGAACAGCTCCTGAGTGTTGCCTGTGAAAATTAAAATAGTAAGAACAAAATCTTAAGATAAGAAAAGCAATCCTATGAACCAAGACATGTCATGCAAACTGCTTGGAAGCTTCAAATTCAATTCCATATACAAATCTCTGGCATGATTTAGTATTTAATCTTGTGAAATACAAATAGCTTGATGGTTTAAAAAAGTTAACTGATCCCTAAAGTTATTTATTGTCCTCTGCCTTTACTAGAACATCTTGACCCAGGGAAATAGTACAATCTGGTCAAATACTAGATCACCCGTGTAAGACCATCTTTGATCGTAGCCCATAAGACCAATTTTTTTTAACCAAAGGAGATTAGTGATGAGACGAATAGATACGGTGCAACCCTTATAAAGCCTAATGAAGTAGGTAATCACTTATCTGGAAGTTCAGAGAGGTAGAGGAACCCGCTGGGTCTTAATTTTTAAAAATAAATAAAACCTCCCAAGCCCCCAAAGGAGGGCAGTTTCCAGCTCACACTGTGTCCAGACCATGTGCTTGTACTACACCCCGCTGTCTCTCAAACACGCTTGATCACTTGATCACTTGATCACTTGAATCCCGTTATTCATCGATTTGCTCGAGCGGGCACCAGTAACATTTCCATTGGACCCTATCACGTGCCAATGTAGCCCAAAGGCATCTGGTTGATTCAGGAATATGAAGAGCCTCAAACCGTTCCTTCAGGGTCTTGACAAGGAAGTCTGACCATCTTGTAGGTGGGCGGCCACGTGATCTTTTGACATCCCGTGGGATCCAGTCGGTAACGGCTCTAGTCCAGCGGTTGTCTCCAAATCACATTACATGTCCAGCCCATCTGATTTTCGATGCCTTGGCAAAGCGAGACAGCATCCCTGATTCTGGAACAGCAATGGAGGTCGGAGCTCCGATTCCTTCTCTCACTTGAGTGAGGCGTGATATTCCAAGCATAGCTCTTTTGATTCCTCTCTGGGAGACCGAATAGCATTCTCATCCTGCTTTCGTAGGGCCCAGATCTCTGAGGCGTATGTTAACTCAGGGAGAACGGTGGAGTCAAAGAGGTGTGTCTGGAGCCAAAGATTCTTTGTCCTTTTAGCTATTTCTTCGATGCCTTTGAAGGCATTCCATGGTACTCTCTTCCTCCTGCATAGCTCAGGTTTTAGGTCGTTCATCATGTTGACTCTCGACCTAGGTACACATAACTGCTGCATTCAGAGATGTTTGTTCCATTGAGAGTGAATGGGGCCTCTGGAACTAGTTCCTTTTTCATAAACATGGTTTTCTTTAGATTCAGCTGTAGACCTTTCTTTCCACATTCTCGGTCAAAGTCAGCCAGCATTTGTGCCACTTGGCTAATGTTTGGTGTTATTAGAACAATGTCATCAGCGAAGCGGAGGTGGTGTAGTTGCCGACCATCTATCTTCACTCCCATTCCTTCCCATTCTAATTGTTGCATGATGTTCTTGAGGGTGGCGCTGAAGAGTTTTGGTGAAATGGTATCACCCTGTCGAACTCCTCTTTTGACATCAATGATCACTTCTTTGTAGAATGGTGAGATCCTGGTTGTGAATCCGTAATACAGCTCACCAAGGATCTTGATGTATTGGGTTTGAACACCCTGTTTGGCTAGGGCTTCGATGACTGCTTCAGTCTCCACAGAATCAAAGGCTTTCTGTAAATCAATGAACGTGAGACAGAGTGGCATCTTGTACTCCCTACAAACCTCAATGAGCTTGGTTACTGTGTGGATATGGTCGATTGTGCTGAATCCTTTCCGGAAGCCAGCTTGCTCACATGGTTTTCCTTCATCTAGTGTTCTGCCAATCCTGTTCAGGATGACCCGTGTAAACAGCTTGTAGATGACGGACAACAGGCAGATGGGGCAATAGTTTCCAATGTCGTGAATGTCTCCCTTCTTGAACAGTAGAACTGTCCTGCTGGTTTTCCATTGGGAGGGCACCTTGCATTCGGACAGGTAGCGTGTGAAGAGCTGAGCTAGTATATTGATGAGTACCGACGGCAGATTCTTCAGGTGTTCGGGTCTGACTTTGTCTGGGCCTGGTGCTGTTCCCTTCTTTACTGACGAAATGACATAACTCTCAAACACAAAACATTTTATTTTTTTGTTATTATTTTTATTATTATTATTTCTTTTTTTGGGTCACACCTGGCAATGCTCAGGGGTTTCTCCTGGCTCTGCACTCAGGAATTACTCCTGGCGGTGCTCTGGGGACCATATGGGATGCCGGGATCGAACCGGGACCTCATGGGCCGGGCCGTGCAAGGCAAACACCCTACCGGCTGGGCTATCGCCCGGCCCAACACAAAACATTTTAAAAGTTATAATGTGCCCAACCCCTTATACTGTATTACACAGAAATTACTGACTTTCCATTGTTAGCAACAGAAAAGTATTAGCATGACCTTTAATATTTTTTAAAGCTGATTTCTATAGTTATAGGCCATAGGACCAGGCTGCAGAGCTGAGCTTACCAAGGGCTGGAGGTGGGTAGGGCGCTGGAGGGGACCCTAAGAAGATGGTGGAGGAAGGACAGGTGGTGGAGAGGCTAGTGCTGGAGCACTGTATGCATGAACCCTATCATTAACAGTGCTGGAAACCATGGGGCCTCAAAGCTAAAAAATCTCTAAGTTCATTTCTAATTACACGTGTCATTAATTTTAAATACCCCCCCAAAAAAAACTAATAACCAATCCTTTTCCCAGTGATAATGACTGTTAACAGTGGGGTATGTGTACTTTTAAAAATACATAGAATATAAACAAACAAAAAAGAAACAACCAAAAAAGACAATTGATAGATGAAAGACAGAAAACATGACCGCTGAATCTTCCCAGACAGACTGCTCCAAGCTGAGAACTCTGCGGCTTGCCCAAAGCGGGATGAGCAGATTCTATCCACCTGTTTTTTCATTTTTGGGGCCACACTCTGCACTGCTCAGTGTTGACTTCTGACTCTACACTTAGGGATCGATTCTGGTGGTGCTCATAGGTCCATAGGGGATGCCAGGGATTGATGCAAGCAAATGCATGACCTGCTGTATTATGGCTCTAATCCCAGGATCCCCTCTCTGCCCAAGGCCGGGCAGCCCGCAGCCACTTCTGATACCCTCCCACTTAGCATGGCCTGGCTACATTTCTAATCTCAAAAAGAGCCACGAGCAACTGAATCTTCCCAGGGGAGACCAGTCTATGGGCTGAAAACTCTGGGATATTCTCGCTTTGGGGCTGGCCAAATCCTCCCCTCACCGCAAATGGAAAACCCAGCAGCCCCGCCCCCGCCCCGGGGCCATCTTGCTGGCAGAGAAACAGCCCAGCATCTTATCTCCAAAAGAACAAGGCATCATCACCAATTCTTCCCAGGAAGACTGACCTGAGCCTAGAACTCAGGGCCCTTCTCGGAATGGGAGCAGGTGGATTCCTCTTCCTGCCTGAAGGCCCAGCAGCCCGCAGCAGCAACCAACACGCTCCGACACAGAAACAGCCCAGCCCACAAGTGAACTCCTCGCACTGGCCAGGCAGTAGAGCTCCTGAACCCCATGACGGTATCCTCCAGATTTCATAGTGTTATCAGCCAGTAGGACCTCAGCAAGTCTGATGGGAAAGTGGCGCAGAAGCCCACAACAGCTCAGGGAGCCTACGCAGTCACCCAGAGGCTCAGCTAGCACCAACCAGCACGGTCGATGCTCAGTGACTTCAGTGACATCATCGTGAGATACTCCAGTGATCACAAATGGACTCTTACTGATCTCACTTTTGATCATTACATTTGCCTTTGTGTTGTAACAAACAATATGAAGTAAATTTGTGCCTGCAAGGGGGTAGGCTGGAGTGGTGGGTGGGAAACTTGGGACATTTGAAGGAAAGGTCACACTGTTGGTGAGATTAGTGTTTGGAACACTTAATGCCTAATACAATTGTATTATGAACAACTTGTAAATCATGGTATTATAATAAAAAAATATAATACCATGAGAATAAATAGAGAGATAGAGAATATACAGTGTTAAGTTGCTTTTGTTTTGCTTTCAAAGTAAATAAGGCTGGGCCGAGCGATAGCACAGCAGGTTTGTCTTGCATGCAGCCAACCCGGGTTCGATCCCGGCATCCCATATGGTCCCCCGGCACTGCCAGGAGTAATTCCTAAGTGCAGAGCCAGGAGTAACCCCTGAGCATCACCAGGTGTGACCTAAAAAAGCAAAAAAAAGTAAAAAAATAAATAAATAAGTAAATGACTTGTACTCTTTCCAACTTGCTTTTTTACTCATTAACAAATATATATATACATCACTGTATCACTGTTTTCCCGTTCATCATCGATTTGCTCGAGCGGGCCCAGTAACATCTCCATATGTCCTGTCTCATGCTAGTAGAGCCAAGGGCATCTGCTTGCTCCAGGAACATAAAGAGCCTCAATCCATTCCGAATGAGGTCTATAATTGTTACTGGTATTTGGCATATCAAAATATCAAATACAACATGGGTAGCTTGCCAGGTTCTGCCGCAGGTAGCATGCATATATATTATGGAGCCAACTCCCTTTTTGATATTTTCTTTTTAATTTTTATTATTTTTATTTATTTATTTATTTATTTTTGCTTTTTGGGTCACACCCGGCGATGCTCAGGGGTTACTCCTGGCTCTGCACTCAGGATGCACTCAGGAATTACTCCTGGCGGTGCTCAGGGGACCATATGGGATGTCAGGGGATCGAACCCGGGCCGGCACAGGCTGGCCACATGCAAGGCAAACGCCCTACCCGCTGGGCTCTCACTCCGGCCCCACCTTTTGATATTTTCAAAGGTAAATATTTCCTTACTGATGTGTTTAAGTTGCTTTCATTTTTTTCACTATATTAAATTACCACATTGAACACCTTTTTACACATTTCCCTATATGTGCAAGAGTTTTTCTCTTTTTTCCCCTTATTTGGGCCATACACAGAAGCGGTCAGGGCTTATCCTGATTCTGCACTCAGGGACCACTCCTGGAGGTACTCCAGGGACCGTATGTCGTGCTGATCACTGAACTCAAGTCAGCTATGTGCAAGGCAGTCAACCTCACCCCGACACTTTAAAAATAAATAGCATGCTGTTAAACGACGAGGATTCCACAGCATCTCTCTGCCCTCCTTTTTTCTAAGATACCTCAGAAAGAACTGGCACGACCCAAGATGCAAGTGTCTTTATGATTGCTAGCTATACATAATTTTATAAAGGGTTATTCCTTCTACTCTATACTCTGCCAGCCATAAGAATACCTATTTTCATGATTCTTGGTCTAAGACCTTATTGTATTACAGATCCAATAGTTAGAAACAGCTGACAGTTGTCTTTAATTCATGTTTTCTTATTACACATAAAGTTAATCATATGTTGATGCTTATTTTTATACCTCTGAGAATAATCTGCTAGAATCTCACACCCCATTTTCCTCTTTGGTTATCTTCATTCTTTTTTGATTTAGAGATCTTTTCTAATTCAATATATACTACAAACCTAAACATCAACCTTATGTTTTCTTTAATTTATGGTTCTCCTCATTGTACATAACTTTTAAACACTGATATACGAAAAATATTTGTCTGTGGCTTTATGATATGTCTTGTTCAAACAAGCCTTCTTATCTCACACTGTACAAACCTATTATCCTTTTTTTTTATTTTTGGGTCACATCTGGTGATGCTCAGGGGTTACTCCTGGCTCTGCACTCAGGAATTACTCCTGGTGGTGCTCGGGGGACCATGTAGGATGCTGAGGACTGAACTCAGTTCAGCAGCGTGCAAGGCAAGTGCCTCACGCTGTACTATCGCTCTGGCCCCTTAGCTCATATTTTCTTCTGGTAATTACATTCCTTACCAAAATCCTGACTTTATGATTAACACAGTGAATACAAAAGAAAATTTAAACTTTCAATAGAAAACAATAAAGCAAGGGATCAATCAAATAGACCTCCCTAAATACTAACAAACTCTGAGTATACTTTAACTATGTGGCAAATTTAACTCTGGGCCTCCAGAAGAAAAAAAAACTGTACATAAATCATATTCTGAAGATCAATAACCTAATAAACATCTTGATATAAATGTAGGCTTTCTCCTTTAGTAACTCTTGAAAATTACAAGGTTGATTTAATGGTAGTTAATTATAATTATAATACCAATGAGCAACACTTAATTAAATTCTCTGTACAAGACAGCATTCTAATCATTTTATAGGTGTTTATTTAATTTTCACACAATTCTATGAGATGGGTATTTTATTCTTTTTAGTTTTATAGATGATAAAATAAAATACCGAGACCTATAATTTACCTAAAGGTTAAAGACTGTTCAAAGCAGGACTGAGATAGAAATCTAGGCCGTCTGCACTGCTCTTGATCACGGCCTTTCAAGAGCTATGTGACCTGGCAGGTAGCAGATGGAATTTTCTGCAAACAAACTTACACTCACAGGAAAGATCGGTGACACTAGTAATAATTATAAAACAGACTTAACTAAGGGGTAGTATTTGGACTTCAGAACCACCAAAGTGTTGCTACTCAGCCAAATGTCAGACACTCAAATGCAGGCCAGAGGCAAACCAGCAGAACACACATGCCCATACCACCTGTGGCAAGAGGGCCAAAGATGCGCAAGTGGAGAATGAAAACTTGGAGTACTTGCTCCAACCACTAGGGGCGTGATGTGAGCCGAGGGCTGTGCAAAGCGAGGGCCTTAACATTAAGCTGTCTCAGGAGACAGGCTGAGCGCGTGCTCTGCATGCAGGAGACTCTGGTTCAATCGGACACTGTGCTTGGTTCAGTCTGACACTGTGCTTCCCTGAGCAGCACCGGGAGAGACTCCCCAAGCACAGAGCCAGGAATAGCCCCAGAGCACTGCTAGGTATTCCGTCGCCCCCCCTACACCCCCCCCCTGACGCCCTGGCTAACCACAAAAAAATTAAAACAATCTCTCATCAACCATTATTTCTTCTTCCCTTCTTTCTAACCTGGTGGCTTGGGATTTTGGGAGGTGGGGTATTGGCGTGTGTCAAAAAGGTTAAGTGTTTAAGTCTTAACATTCAGTATTTTTACCCTAAGTGTCACAACACAGAATTAGCAGTTTGGAGTCTGGTCACTCTACAGAAACTTATTTTCTAAAGGAAGCTTGGACAGAGGTCCAAATTTAAGCACTCTGAGCTGACCGTAACAAGATGTGTTGCCTGAACATCAGAGAAATCTAAAGTGGCACTTAAGTTTCCCACAGTTACAATCTATGGGACACAGGAACCCAAGTAATAATTGTCATAACAATAGCTTTGTAAAAATAGTTACTCATAGAATAGTACAGTAAGTCCTCAGTTAACTTCGTCAACAGATTCTTGGAAACTGCAACTCCAAATGAAGGAAGCACACGTCACGAAGCCATTTTCCCATAGGCTAATTGGTATAAACAAGAGATAAGTTTCTTTTTGGGGGGGCCACACCCAAAACCAAAATTATCAGGGCTTACTCTGTGTGCAGGGCTCATTCCTGGTGGGCTTAAGGGACCACATGGGATGCCAGGGATCGAACTTGGCTCAGTCATGTGCAAGGCAAGTGCCCTACTGACTGTACTATCTCTTCAGCCCCAAGAGACTGAAGTTTCTAAGCCATACTTGATCACTTGATCACTTGACATCCCGTTATCTGTCGATTTGCTCGAGTGGGCATCAGTAATATTTCCATTTGACCCTATCACGTGCTAGTGTAGCCCAAAGGCATACTTATGGTGACAAAAATGTCACCAAACTTCTGAAGTCCAAAATCACTTCAATATTAAAGTAGTAAACAAGAATTTGTATCTTCGTTTTCCAACCTGCTGACTGCAATTCAGGTGCGTGAGTTTATTCTATCCCATCAATGTGTCCGCCCCTGAGGCTGGACAATTTAGACACACCGTTAACTTCACATGGACAGTTCTGGGGTGTGGGCAGGGGCACCTGAAGAAAGCCCACACAGAATTGGGAACAATGAGCAAATTCCAACCGTGACCCAGCAGAGAATAATTGTTTTTTCTGATCACATCATAATGAAATGATGTTACTCAAGGACATGTTATACAGCTATCAAACCAAATCCTTAAACACTCCCAAAACTATTTTCCAGAAAGCACTGCAGATTTAAAAACATCCTATAAATTGGCAAAACAAAAACGCAGCAAGTCATGTGCAACTCATAATGTCAGGTCACGCGGGAGAACAATAATAACGTCGCAGTGTGAAAGCTGTGCTATATAATCATCAAAGAATAACCAGGCATTTACAGATTATCAGCAATTATACTTGGTAATATGCAACTCAACTAGTATGATCAGTGCCTTAGCACAATTTATGACACTAATGCAGTAACTTTTCGATGGGCATTTTACATTCATAACAGTTTTATGAAAGTGAGCACTTAGTGGGTTGTAGAGATAGTTCAATGGGCTGAGCACATGCTTTGCATGTGGGAGGCCTGGGTTCAATCCCCACATCCCATGGTCCCTTGAGCACAACAAGAGCAATTGTCACATGGCTAATAGCCCCTGAGCACAGCCCCAAACATCAACAAATCAGCACTTAAACTATGGTAATAATACTATGATCTCAATCTACCGGCAACATGATGTAGAAGCGTTCTGATTGAAGACGGCTGAAAGGCCGGAGAGACAGTACAGCAGGTAAGGCATCTGATGCTGCTGGCCTGGGTTTGATCCCTGGCGTCCCATATGGGGTCCTCTGAGCACCACCAGGAGTAACTCTGTAAGTGCAGAGCCAAGGAGTAACCCCCACACATCTCCCAGTGTGCCTCTCCCCCCCCCCGCCACGAGGAAGAAGACCCTCATGGGCTGAGAATCCCCAACTATCTCCCTCCGACTGGCACAGCTCTGTAGGAAGGTGAGCATTCCTTTCCATCTGAACTCGTGAGACAGGGCTGTAACAGCCTCAGTGAGGCCGCGTATGGAAGTGGAGACGCCAGTAGGGATCTGCAGATGCACAGAGGCCCCTGCCAACGTGCACAGACACAGGGCGCAAGTGATGATGAAGAGCAGAACCCAGGCACGCAGGCCCCGGGCTCGCTTATTTAGTTTGGTGATCTTGCCAACACTTAATATAGCATCTGAATTAATGGTGCAAAAGACCGAAAAAAAAATGCACTTGGATCTATTTTTTACCACGCCAACATGCTTTTTGTCTCCTTACTTACAGCACTGAAGCCAGCTTACTCTGCCTTTCCTGCAAGGTCCAATTCAAAGGGAAACAAGCCCAAAGAAATTAAAAGCTGAATTTAAAATGTTTTCAAAACCAGTGAGCTCTCTGGACACGGACAGTTGTCCTTATCTTGTCGTCCCCCAAAGGGACAGACTGATGCTTCCTCAGAAACCTTTGGTTCAGATAAGATGGAGCTGGGGGGGGGGGGGGGGGGAAGCCCAGCAGGGAACTGGTCACTCTGGTGCATACCATGTACAACCCGCAAGGAACTGGTCACTCTGGTGCCAACCGTGTACAACCCGCAGGGAACTGGTCACTCTGGTGCCAACCGTGTACAACCCGCAGGGAACTGGTCACTCTGGTGCCAACCGTGTACAACCCGCAGGGAACTGGTCACTCTGGTGCCAACCGTGTACAACCCGCAGGGAACTGGTCACTCTGGTGCCAACCGTGTACAACCCGCAGGGAACTGGTCACTCTGGTGCCAACCGTGTACAACCCGCAGGGAACTGGTCACTCTGGTGCCAACCGTGTACAACCCGCAGGGAACTGGTCACTCTGGTGCCAACCGTGTACAACCCGCAGGGAACTGGTCACTCTGGTGCCAACCGTGTACAACCCGCAGGGAACTGGTCACTCTGGTGCCAACCGTGTACAACCTGCAGGGAACTGGTCACTCTGGTGCCAACCGTGTACAACCCACAGGGAACTGGTCACTCTGGTGCCAACCGTGTACAACCCACAGGGAACTGGTCACTCTGGTGCCAACCGTGTACAACCTGCCCTTCCCGAAACTGCTCCCGCTTGTCTCTCTCTGTACACCTCTTCCCATCACTGTGCAAACAAGATGGCGACTTTGAGGATATGAATCCACCATCTTCCAGCCAGCCAGCTTGTTTCCATGAAGGTCTTTCTCAAGCCTTCACCGTGTCTCTTCTTCGGCCCTTGCGTATTAGAACAGCGCCTTGAGGAAGCTTCCCTGGCTCACAGCCCTCCGAAGCCATCTTCCTTTTCCTGAGCTCCCCAAACAGCAACCTCCAACATTTCCAGGCGGTCCCTTCTCCCATGACTGAAGTGGTTCCTGCTGTGGGTGCATGAGCTTCTCTGTTAGCGTCCCTGCTCCTTAGAGACCGCTGCCGCCTGTGACTAGTTTATCGACTTCAGCACTCAGCACCCTTCAGTCTTCTCCGCATACCAGTCATTCAAATATTGACTCGGTGAACAGAGCAACTCTATCGCTATTTGGACACTGTGGAGCTATTCTTGATTCAACGCACCCAGTTCAGGACGGTGCCTCCCAGGTGGGCAACGCTGAGTACCCAAACACATTCAGCTACAACATTAGGGCTCTTGTAGGAAGCCACTTTTGTTCTGTTCTCAGCCCCTCTTTCTGTTGCCTTTTCACTTTTCCTTCTCCCAATTCCACTGAGAAAACACTTGTTCCTTCTATTGTTACCAAGAGCCCATTGTGCTCAAGGTAAAGTGGAGAGGAGAAACCCGTGGCACTGGATGCAATTACCAGCTCCTCGCAAATTTGGGGGCTGCTTGTCATTTCAACATTCAGAACTTGAATGAAAGAAAGTCCAAATTCTTTTCACTCCTAAGAACTATTTTCTTTTTGGACAAAATGGAAGCACAGAGCACAGGAAGCAATGCTCAGTAAGCCACCGCTCATAAACAGCGCGGCTGAAAGCACGACAAAGGTTCTGTTGTGCTCCGGCACGGCGGGCCAGTAAGCAGCAGGAGCAGATGAACTCGCTAAGAAACAAAGGTTCTGTCTTCATGCAAATGTTTGCATTAATAAAAAATGAAGAAAAAGATATAGAAAATGCAGGCTCTGGGACATAATAGGGCTCTAAACGGGAGGTTTTTCACATTTTCAGGCAGAGTCAGCAGGTCTTTTAAAAATGTTGTCATTCTGCACATTTCACAGACATCGCGGGAAAGACATGCAAATAACAGGAGCAAATCAAAGGGCGTCCCGCTGCTCCGCCGGCGCCTCCCTCCGCCAGGCCTGGCTTGTCATTTTCTGCTAACCCCAGAGCTGGCTGCTGTCCTGTGGCAGAGTGGAGTCCCCGGTCCATGTGGCTGTCCAGGTCCAGCCAGCTGGCCCTCACTGACGACATTACAATGCCAGCCATGTACCACCACTCAGGGACACGTGCTGCCAGGCAACAAGTCCAACGTATGATCTGTGCCCAGCCGGTTTGCAAACCCACATGGGAGCAAAGCACTTAATCAGACGGTTGCTGCAAGGGGCACGCATGGACAGTTCTCTGAGGGGGACGTACTGAGGACCAGCCCTTGAAATGGAAATAGACTAACTTAACCCTCAAAATAGATGCAGAGAATGTAAAGCTTTGGGAGTAGCCGGAGACCTGCCATGTGCCAAGCCCTGTACTATACACTCAACTGCTTGACTTCATTCAATCTTTATAGCCACCTGCCTTTAAGGTAGAAAATCATTATCCTTATTTTATAACCCATCCAGAAGAGGAAGCAGTTCTTTTCTTCCCCCTTCCATGCTGCCTTTTGATCTTATTCCCAAGGGCCTAAGGACACTCCTTGGGCCAATGACTGTGATTTCAACCTAAGGGTACCTGTTTTTTTCCTTATTGAATTATATTCTTACCACAATATACATAGTTGCAAGTTGTTTCTGACTGGGTTTCAGCCATATAGTGTTGCAACAGAGACTCACAGACATGGGGCAGAGCTGCTACTTGCTCTCCCTGTGCCCAGCTGCTCACGAGGCGCCCAGGAGGGATGGCAGGTTCTAGCCCTGGCCCGCCACCCCAGCAGAGCCTCACAACAAGCCAGACGACCCCCCCACTCCATGAGGGCCTCCATTTTCCACATCTGGACTTCCCTCTCGTCAGAACTCCACCCAGCAGACCAGCCTACCGCCCAGCTTCAATAAACGTGGATTTAGAGATGACTACAAGAGTATGCTACCCGCACGGCAGAGCCTGGCAAGCTACCTGTGTCGTATTTGATATTCCAGATACCAGTAACAATTATAGACCTCATTCCCATTAGCTCATGGAACGGTTTGAGGCTCTTTATGTTCCTGGAGCAAGCAGATGCCCTTGGGCTCTACTAGCATGAGACAGGACATATGGAGATGTTACTGGTGCCCACTCGAGCCAATTGATGATGAACGGGAAGACAGTGATACCTGAGAAAATTAAGGTTTAGGAAGGCTCAATTGCCCAAGGTCGCAGTCAATAATGTAAGCCAGTACTAAAACTGTCAAATGGCAAAATTCTTCTCCATCCTGTGTAGGTATTTCTTCTCACCCCCTTACTTTGCACATCTTTTGTGATTTTTGTTGTTGTTGCTTTGGACCACACCTGGTGGTGCTCAGGTTTAGTCCAGGCTCTGCACTCAGGAGTCACTCCTGGTGGTTCAAAGGACCCTATGTGAAGCCAGGGATCAAATCTAGGTTGGCCATGTGCAAGGCAAGTACCCCAACATCATTTCCAATTTAAACCAGCTTCCTTTGAGGACATCAGGGGCACCCTCTGCCCGGTGGCAGGACGACAGAAGCCCTCTTTCTCCATTTTCATTGTCTGGAGTCTTTAGCATCTGTTTCTAAGACTGACTTTTGTTTTGTTTGTTTTTAATTAGGTCATAATGATAAACTGACCAAAGCTACAAATACTTTCTCACGGAAAAACTGTTATGTGTAAAAATTTCAAACATTCAAGAACCTACACGGGCTCATCCATAGCTTCCCTAGCAGGGTATGGCCTACACGCTAAAAACGAAACAAGACAAAACAGACGCCACCAGAAGCTACATCTCTTTCCAGACACAAACCCATCAAACATGCAGGCATGCAAAGTCCTGTCCTTCTAAACTTCCACAAAAGCAAGCTTCCTCTTCACCAGACTGAAGCTCCCTCCCTCCCTCTCCCTGCTTCCCCTTTCCCTCCCTCCCTCTTTGGACCACACCAACTGTGCTGAGAGCTTAGCCTGACTTCATTCTCAGGGATCACTCCTGGCTGGACTCAGGGGACCATCTGTAGTGCCAGGGATTAAATGGCGTCATCCACGTGCAGGCCAAGCGCCTTATCCCTCTACTGTCTCTGCAGCCCACGCTTGGCCCGGGGGCCAGGCCTATCCTCTACTGTCTCTGCAGTCCCCGGATTGGCCACGGACAGGCCACACGCCTTATCCCTCTACTGTCTCTGCAGTCCACGCATTGGCCACGGACAGGCCAAGCGCCTTATCCCCTCTACTGTCTCTGCAGTCCACGTTACAG
The DNA here is from genome assembly GCA_021461705.1 of Cryptotis parvus. Taxonomy (NCBI): domain Eukaryota; kingdom Metazoa; phylum Chordata; class Mammalia; order Eulipotyphla; family Soricidae; genus Cryptotis; species Cryptotis parvus. The sequence goes on along the minus strand of JAJIBD010005891.1, from coordinate 14,514 downwards.
GCAGCTTATCTTATGGGGGGCGTTTCCTTGTCCGTGGCCGCGTGGCCAAGAGCCTTATCCCTCTACTGTCTCTGCAGTCCATGCGTTGGCCACGTGCAGGCCAAGCGCCTTATCCTCCTACTGTCTCTGCAGTCCCCACGTTGGCCACGTGCAGGCCAAGCACCTTATCCCTCTACTGTTTTTCGGGCCGCGCCTTTTGCGTTTCTATGTCTCAGTCCACGCAGAGGCAAGTCCTTATCCTCTACTGTCTCTGCAGTCCCCAGGGCTTGGGGGTATTTTCTGCCCTTCCACAGACTGCCCACTTGGTATCTCTTAGTTGTATTTAACTTGATAGCAGTTGCTAGTCATTTCCTTACTCTTTTCACCACTGCCTCTGAATTATGAAAGCTGAAAGTACGGTTTCAAGATCACTCAACACCCAGCATTTCATAGATAAGGGGACTGAAGGATTTCATCATTCTTTCCCCTCTTGATTCAGTGGCGGGAAGTTCTCGGCGCTCAAATGCAGTTCTAAAGTTTGCATATTTCCCTCCATAACCACACTGCCAACATTTTTCTTTGTACAAAATAAGTGAAATAGGTCCTGACAACTGAATATGTTCCCTTTTCACATCCTGAAAGAACCAAAGAACTTTTAATGGAGTAGGCAAATATCCGTTTACTTATTTGCTTGTTTTTTGGATCACACCCAGCACTACACAGGGCTTATGCCTGGATCTGTGCTCAGGGATCACTCCTAGCAGGGATCACCACACGGAATGCCAGGGATTGAACCCAAGGTGGGCCAGAGGCAAGGCAAACACTCTACCCTCTGTACTATTGCTCAGCCCCAATCCAGTTTCTTTAATCCTACTGATTAGTTATCCGGTGTCAGTCAATACTCAAGAATAATTATAATTTCTGATCCTTTAGTAAGTGCTAAGTAATAATAAGTATAATAAAGTATTCACTTCACTTGTCTTTCTGTTGTTCATCGATTTGCTGGAGTGGGCACCAGTAACGGTCTCCATTTGTTGGGAATGAGGTCCTTTATTGTTACTGTTTTTAGGCATATCGAATACACCATGGGTAGCTTGCCAGGCTCTGCCGTGGCTCTGGGTTCATCCCAGGGGCACTTTAAAAAAATAGAATGGTTGGCTGGAAGATAAAATAAAAATAATTAAGCCACTGAATTATGTTGAATGCTGAACTTAGAGAAAACCAGGAGACAAATTATTATATACCTTCATGAGCAAAGGTAGAAAAAGAGTTCTAGAAAAAGAAGAGATGCAGAAAAAAAAAAAAAGCTCAACAGTATTTTCAAACTTAGAGCATCAACATATAACCGGCTATATATTTAAAAGAGTTGTTAGAGGGCCGGAGAGATAGTACGGGGTGAAGGCACTTGCCTTGCATGCAGCCTAACCCTGTTTGATCCCTGGCACTGTGGAGCGAGCAATGAGCACTGAGCCAGGAGTAGCCCCCTGAGTACAGCTGGATGTGACCCAATACCTACCCCACCCCAAAAAAAGAGGTGGTTGAATAAAATAAAAATAGAAGGTGCTGTCCACACTGTGTACAGGAGGAAAGGGTAAATTAGGGACAGTGTGAAAACAATTGCTCCCACGGCAGAGTTTATATTAATACTCATATGCACACACACAGGCGAGTGCAGGTTGAGTGAGACAACACTGATTCTTACAATACAGAAATATTAATAAAACATGTAGACAATGGGCCTTTGCTTTCCTGAGAGGTGAAAAAAAGCTAAAGGAAACAGAACTAGAAGCAGTTAGAAATAGGAAGGCTCAAAATTAAACCAATATACTCTGCTTCTCTAGGGGTTTTCCGTTCATATTGTCCTCTCCGTTTGTTGAATATGATATGTTTTTCAAAATTAACGAAGCACTTTCTTTTCATACTACAAATATTTGTCCAAGAACTTCTGAGACTAAAATAAGCCCCGAGAATGTCTACTTGTCCCGCCCAAATCACTGCTCCCTCCCTAGAGAGCTCTACTCCTTGGCTCTAGTCCCTAATTCTTCACTTTCCAGCAATGGTCTCCCCCACCCCCGAACTCCGGTGCTTATTACACAACACTGGACTGCACGCTGACCAGAGCACTTCACTCCCTTCATCCGTTCGCGTCCAGGCAGGGCAGGGGCTCGGCTGAAGAAGTCCTAGGCTTGGTCCCTGAATCACCGCCCTCTCCCACCAAAGACAGATGAATGGTAGTATCCTCAACTCAATTACAGCGGTAAACAAAACGATATGAAAAACCATGCATGAATTAAATATGCAAGTGAAAACGTTCCCATACTTAACAAGCACTTGTGATTTCCTTACTGTACACCGAATGCTGGCCCTGCAATTGTTTCTCCCTGCAATTGCTTCATTAGCAGTGCCCTGCTTTGGGGCCCGAGGGAGAGCATAATGTGACAGCATAAAGAGATAATACAGCATTTGCCTTGCCCACGGCCGGCCTGGATTCAATTCCCAGTACCATACGGTCCCCCCAAGCTCTGCCAGGAGTGATCCTTGAGCAAAGAGCCAGGAGTAAGTCCTGAGTACCACCAAGTATGGCCCAAAAACAAAATACAAAACAAAACATTGTTTGGCTTTGTTGGATGGCAAATAACTGAAGCATAATTGAAATTCTGGCAACAATAACCCATTTCTGTTACTACATTTGCTGCTAATTAGTGACTAAGTGATAAAGTTAATTATTATGTTAATTGCTTTATTATCTTATAGTTATATAAAATTATAAAATATAAAATGTTAAATTTTGTTATAGTATAAATATTGCTTATGTTATAATATAAATACTTTATATTTTAATATAAATTTATATTAGTATAAGGTGAGTTACTGGTGGTATGTGCTGGTGCCAATTATTTTCTTTTTCTTTTTGGGGTCACACCCGCAATGCTCAGGGGTTACTCCTGGCTCTTCACTCAGTATTATTCCTGGCGGTGCTCAGGGGGCCATATGGGATGCCAGGGATCAAACCCGGGTCCAGCTGAATGCAAGGCAAATGTCCTATGCACTGGACTATAGCTTCGGCCCCTGGTCCCAATAATTAATACCCACTTGTCAATAATTACTGATACCTAAGGAAGAGACTCGCAGACATGGGGCAGAGCTGCTACTGGCTCTCCCTGTGACCAGCGGCTCGCGAGGTGCCCGGGAGGGATGGTGGGTTCGAGCCCTGGCCCACCACCCCAGCAGAGCCTCACAACAAGCCAGATGACCCCCCACTCCATGAGGGCCTCCATTTTCCACATCCGGACTTCTCTCTTGTCAGAACTCCACCCAGCAGACCAGCCTATCATAGCCCGCTCATCCAGTTCCACCCTGCAGCAGTCTTTTTTAAATCCAGCTCAGGTATGCCGGTCCAGAGACTCGCAGACATGGGGCAGAGCTGCTACTGGCTCTCCCTATGACCAGCCGCTCACGAGGTGCCCGGGAGGGATGGTGGGTTCTAGCCCTCGCCCACCACCCCAGCAGAACCTCGCAACAATCCAGACGACCCTCCACTCCATGAGGGCCTCCATTTTCCACATCCGACTTCTCTCTCTCGTCAGAACTCCACCCAGCAGAACAGCCTATCACAGCCCGGCTCATCCAGTTCCACCCTGCAGCAGTCTTTTTTTAAATCCGGCTCAGGTATGCCGGTCCAGAGACTCGCGCAGACATGGGGCAGAGCTGCTACTGGCTCTCCCCTGTGACCAGCCGCTCACGAGATTCATCAATAAATGCTGGACTTAGAGATGCTTACAAGAGTATGCTACCTGCACGGCAGAGCCTGGCAAGCTATCCGTGTTGTATTTGATATGCCAAATACCAGTAACAATTATAGACGTTATTCCGGGATGGATTGAGGCTCTTTATGTTCCTGGAGCAAGCAGATGCCCTTGGGCTCTACTAGCATGAGACAGGACATATGGAGATGTTACTGGGGCCTGCTCAAGCAAATCGATGATGAACGGGAAAACAATGACAGTGACAGTGAAGGAAGGTGAAAAAATTCATGAGGTTGGCAGAGAGCACTCACTGCTACTGTATGGAATATGTGAATGTACACTGGTGGTGGGACTTGTGTTGGATAATGAAATATTAAATAAAAAATTAAATTATATTAAAAATGTGAATGTTTTCTATTATATTCTTTTTCTCCTCCCCAGCAAGTGCACAAAGGCCTTCAAATGCAAGTGTATGCCTGCATATAGTCAAGCACGTGCACACACACCTACTCACACTCGTGCACACATGGCTAGGGATTTTGTGCTGTGTTCTCTGAATAAACCCTACATAGTTACTTGTGCCCAAGAATCCTTTTATTTTTAAGGTCTTGGTTTTGGGGGGTTTTGTTTGTTTGTTTTGGTTTTTGAGCCACACCTAGCAGTGCTCCGAGCTCACTCCTGGTTCTGTGCTCAGGGGTCACTGCTGGTGGTGCTCAGGAGAGCAAATGCAGTGCTGGGGACTGAACCCAGGCTAGCTGCAAGCAGGGCCGGACCTTACCCGTTACTATTGCTCTCTTATTCCCAGATGGTCCCACTTACCCACTAACTCTTTACTGGTGATTGATGCCAACTCTAGGGGAATGACCAATTGCAGCCATAAGCAAAAGACTTTATGGCCTTTTATTCAAGACAGCTGTTAGCCAACAGGATGAGTTGACCTTGTGCCCATTTCCCTGCTGTAAAGATCCAGGAGCGATGTACTTCAGACCTCCCTTCCTGCATTTGGTTTTAATGGAGCCATCGAATTCCTAAACAAGAAAAGGAACCAAAGACCTGCCTAAATTCCATCCCTGCCCTGCCTCTCCCATCAGTATCTGATTACCAACTTCCGTTTACTCTCCCTCTTTTGTTTTGATCATACAGCTCTCCATCTTTTGCAGCTCTGTTCAATTCATGCGCTCAAGCAATCAAACAACATTGTTACAAATAAAAAAGTACCATGTTGCATGGGTCTTCTAGAAAGTGTTCGAATGGACTCGCTCTGCGGAAAGATGCCCTTTATCTACTTTAGAGGATCACAGAGGCTTCCTTCAGTCCTCAAGGGCCCTGAGGTAAAGTAGAATCTATGGCTAAAATGCTTGGAGGAAAGGCAGGGTCCTGGGTCCCTGCCTACACCCTGCCACATACCAGCTGTGGATTGTCTATTTTCCCCACTTCTTTCCCACAACAGAAATTTATATATATAAACTTAAAACTTCTTTGAACAAAGTCATTTTCAGTTACCTTAGATGTTACCGAACATCCAAGAATCTGTTACCTTAGATGTTACCAAACATCTAAGAATTTTCCATAAAGCAAAATGAATGAACCAAACTATGTACCAACCAGAGTGTGCGCTGACCCCGCCATCAATCTGGTTACTGCACTAAGGCAGGACCGTGGTCCCAGGCACTGGGTTAGCCTCTGAAACGATGTAATGTTACCATCAATGCATGCCAGTGCTGCAAACCAAGTAAGGTCTTGGTGACTTTCATAACTTGAACAATAACATTTGTATCACCCCAGGAAATGTACTAAATACTTTCACACACATTATCTCATTGAACCTTGCAACCAATCTCAGAGTCAGATAAGGCTGGGATTATTATATCCATTTTACAAATGAGGAATTTACTCAAGGTCATATGGTTTGTTAATGGAAGGATAAAAACTTGAATTTGTCTCATAAGTTCAAATATTTCCCATAAATCATAAAATTAGAATCATTCTTAGAGAAATTTAGAACATGTAACATGACCATGATTAATACTATTTGATAAAGACATACAGATAACAATTGCAAAATCTACCACACAATGTTGTGGCATTTTACAGAACCTCAACAAAGAAAGTTCATTTTTTTTCTGTTTCTAATGGAGGAAATAGTCTGTGCAATTTAATTAATTTTTTTTTTTTTTTTTTGCTTTTTGGGTCACACCGGCGATGCTCAGGGGTTTCTCGTGGCTCTGCACTCAGGACTTACTCCTGGCGGTGCTTGGGGGACCATAAGGGATGCCGGGATCGAACCCGGGCCAGCATGGGCCAGCCACGTGCAAGGCAAACACCCTACCCACTGGGCTATCGCTCCGGCCCCTGTACAATTTTAGAACCGATGACAGCTCCACTTCCTTCTCCGATCCAAGAGGGAAAAGAACAGGGGCAGCCCGTGAATACGAGGTGACAAAGGAAAAATGTTCCTTCCCGACGGCTGCTTCTCTCTGAGCAGGCTAGCAGGTTCTGTCTCTCTGAGCAGGCTAGCAGGTTCTGTCTCGCCCTGCCTAGCGCTCGTATAAAACACTTCTGCAACTGCTTCAAGCTAACTCCAAAGAATTTAGACTGCTCAAATAATCCTACTCATCAAGAAAAGGGAAACTGACCTTCTGTGCAGCTCTTTTAACTTTTCCTTTAAATAACACACTTGGCTTTGAGATGGCTCACGCAGTTCCCAGCACAGCAAACTCGCCTCAAGCACCACCAGGAGTGACGCCTGAGCACCAAACGCGGTGTATCCCTTAGCGCCATCAGGTGTGCCTGCCCCCAAAAAAAAAAAAACATACAGAAGGTGTCAGAGAAATCATACAGAGGTTAAGTGGCTTGTGTTGCACATAGCTGACCCCTGGCGCTATACATGATGTGCAGAGCAGCAACAGGAGTGACCCCTGAGCACAGAGGCAGAAGTCACTGACGGCACCAGGTGTGAGTCAAACTGCCCTTTCCCCAACAGGTTTAGCTTGACTGGGTCAGACTCAACAGTCATTTACTCAACAGTCATTCCAGTTACCACTGGAAATATATTTGAAACTAGAAACTTAAGACTCTAAATTTATAAAATATTATGTTTACCACTAGAGTCCAACTATCATTCCCTACACAGCTGTACCTTTTGTCCAAGTTCAACATCACCTTCCCCTCCCAACCCCACTCTCCCCCTTCCCTCTAGCAAGCACTGATTGGCTTTCAAGTCCAGAAGTTCATCCGTCGGCTTTTTCAATATTCCACATGAATGAAATCATACAGCATTTGTCTTTCTTCGTTTGATTTATTTTCTTAAGCATAATGCCCCCTAGGTCTATCTATATTGTTATAAATGAGAAGGTTTCATCTTAAAAAATATATATACAAAGAAATTGACCAAACGCTCCTGAAATTTGTATGGAACAATAAACCCCCAAGGATAGCTAAAGCAATCCTCGGGAAAAAAGAAGATGGGAGGCATCACCTTTCCCAACTTCAAACTGTACTACAAGGCAGTAGTAATTAAAACAGCATGGTATTGGAATAAAAACAGACCTGTGGACCTATGGAATAGAATTGAGTATCCTGACACCCAACCTCAAACACATGATCATTTAATCTTTGATAAAGGTGCAATGAGTCTAAAATGGAGTAAGGAAAGCCTCTTCAACAAGTGGTGTTGGGAAAACTGGGCAGCAACATGTAAAAAAATGAATTTGGATCTGTGTCTAACACCATGCACAAAAATCAGATCAAAATGGATTAAAGATCTCAATATCAGACTTGAATCCATAAAGTACATTGAAGAAAATATAGGAAAAGCCCTCCACGACATTGAAGCTAAAGGCATCTTCAAAGGTGAAACATCACTAACAAAGCAACTAGAAGAAAAGATAAACATATGGGACTACATGAAACTAAAAAGCTTCTGCACCTCAAAAGAAACAGTGACTAAGATCCAAAAGCAGTCCACAGAATGGGAAAGAATATTCACCCAATACCCATCTGATAAGGGGTTAATATCCAGGATATATCAGGCACTGGTAGAACTTTACAAGAAGAAAACAAACAACCCCATCAAAAAATGGGGAGAAGAAATGAACAGAAACTTCAGCAAGGGAGAAATTCGAATGGCCAAAACCCATATGAAAAAATGCTCATCATCACTAATCATCAGAGAGATGCAAATCAAAACAACAATGAGATACCACTTTACACCACAGAGACTGGCACATATTCAAAAGAGCAAGAACAACAAGTGCTGGCGTGGATGTGGGGAAAAGGGGACACTCATCCATTGTTGGTGGGAATGCCGGCTGGTACAGCCTTTCTGGAAAACAATATGGACTTTCCTCCAAAGACTAGAAATTGAACTCCCATTTGACCCAGCCATACCACTCCTGGGAATCTACTCTGGGAAACCAAAAATACGCAGCAGAAACACCATCCCTACTTTTATGTTCATAGCAGCATTATTCACAATAGCCAGAATCTGGAAGCAACCAGAGTGCCCGAAAATCGATGACTGGATAAAGAAGCTTTGGTACATCTACACAATGGAATACTATGCAGCTGTTAGGAAAAATGAAGTTATAAAATTTGCCTATAAATGGATGGACATGGAGAAGATTATGTTGAGCGAAATTAGCCAGAAGGAGAGAGACAGATACAGAATGACTGCATTTATTTGCATGGCATAAATATATATGTACATATTATGATACCAATATCCAAGGTCAAGTGAAACATATATCAGGAGGTCTTGTCAAAGGTGGAATTATCACAAATGTGTGGGAGTCAGAGTTTAGGTAAGACAGAAAATGGAACAGGGTGCTAATAATAGTCGAGGGTACTAATGCCAACCTAGAACTGAGCATTAAATAGAGGCAAAAGGATTCACATGACAACCTTTTAATGTATGTTCTGTAATCCATAGTCTGGAGGGGAAGGAAAAGAGAAAGAGAGAGAAAGGGAAAGAAATAAAGAACCTGCCATGGAGCAGGGCTGGGGAAGGGGAGGGAACCGGGGATGTTGGTGGTGGGAGATGGGCACTGGTGGAGGGACGGGTGCTGAAACACTGTATGACCAAAACCCAAACATGAACTTTTTTAATTGTATATCTTTTTATTTGTATATCTCACGGTGGTATAATAAAATACTTAAAAAAAATAATAACTGAGCTTTAAATACAGGCAGAAAGATATATATATATATATATATATATATATATATATATATTGAGGGGTCCCAGCCAGCACATCTGGCGTGGGGCTCAGGGCCCACTCTGGTAACGCTGACCTGGTGATGTGACACTTCGGTCCCCGAAGTGCTCCACAGTTATACCCATTTGTGCTCCCTGGGGCCACAAGTGCCAGGGATGAAACTTCGGAGCCTCGTGTACACCAACTCTGGAGCTGTATCCCCTGTATCTTTATCATTCATTTATTTATTATTGATATGCCAAAAACCAATATCAATTATGGACCTCATTCCCATGATCTGAAGGAATGGTTTGAGGCTCTTCCTGTTCCTGGAGCAAGCAGATGCCCTTGGGCTACACTTGCTTGCAACAGGACATATGGAGATGTTACTGGTGCCCGCTCGAGCAAAGAGATGAACAGGAAGACAAGTGACACGAGCGAAGGGAAGTGACTTATTTATTTATTTATTTAGGCTTTTGGAGTCACACCCAGCAGTGCGCAGGGGTTGCTCCTAGCTCTGCACTCAGAAATTATTCCTGGTGATGCTTGGGGATCACATGAGATGCCGGGATCAAATCTGGGTCCACTGCGTGCAAGGCAAATGCCCTACCCACTGTACTATTACTCTAGCCCTATCTTTTTTATATAGCTAAATAGTTCATATACACCACACATTCTTTATCCATTCACCAGCCAATGGACACTTAGGGTGTTCCTATTGTATATAGGAAATCTATATTTGGTATGATGAGCTATTGTATATAATATTGCAATAAACAAAAGTACATGTTTTTTGAATTAGAGATGTTGTTTTGGGGAAATGGGGAGTGTTCAGGTGTGGTATTCCTGGCTCTGTGCTCAGGAGTGACCACTGGCATTTCTCCCGGGTTGATATGTGATGTCAGGGTTTGATATCAGATTGGCTGCGTGCAAGGCAAGTGCCCTAACCCCTGTACTATATCTCTGACCCTGTTTTTATGGTTTTGATGGTAGATATCCGAAATGGGATAGATAATCGGATCATATGAAGATTCTTCTTTTCTATTTTTGAGAAAACTGCATTCAAATTTCAGAATGGCTTTACCAATTGACCTTCCAACCAACAGCACAGAAAGACTGCTCTCCTCCTGATCTGCTCTAGCGCTTGTTTCTCATCTTTTGCTGTCTTTCTGGTTGTTTGATTTGGGGTCACACCCAGCAGCACTCTGAGTTTACTCCTGATAATACTCAAGGAAATATATTCAGTGCCAGGTATCAAATCAGGGTCAGCCATGTGCAGCGCTAGCACCTTAGCCTATGGGCTATCTCTCGCGCTGTTCTTAGCTTCTGAACAGCAGTCATCTGCACAGGTGGGAGGTGATCTCTCCCTGTGGTGTGATGCGCATCCTTCTGCATTTCTACAGAAATGTATGTTTTCTGGGAGAGAGGCCTCTCAGATCCACTACCTAATTTTAACTCAGGTAGTCCTTTTTTTCAATTGCTGAGTTTTGAGTGTTTTTATACATTTTGGACATTAACTCCTAAGGATGTATGACATATCTCCTCCCATTCAGTAAGATTCCTTTTCATTTTGATACAAGTGTCTTTCACTATGAAGAAGCCTTTTGAGTTAGATGCGGTCCCTTCTGTTTTTGCTCTGGTTTCCCTTGGCATTAGAGTTGAAGCCCAAACACACGTCCAAGGCTGATATCAGGGAGTACCCCCATGTACTTTATGGCCTCAAGGTCTTACACTTCAAGTAAGTACATTTCAAGTCTTTAGACCATCTCAAGTAACTTTTGGTACACGGTGTTAAGTAGCGGTCTAGTGCACACTTTTTTGCACATGGCTGTCCATTTTCCCCCTCCCCTTCATGGAAGAGACTTTCCCTTGCCCCACTATAGACTCCAGCAGTCCAGTTCTTAAGCAGGGAACCGATCGCACACAAAGGGACCAGGCTCAGCAGCATAAACCCAGTGTCCCCATTGGTGGTGGGACTGGCGTTGGAATAATGAATACTTGAAACCACTGTGCTGTGAACAACTTTGTAAATCATGGTCTTTAAATAAGGTGTTAAAAATGTTTTATAAAAATAAAATAAAAATAAACATTATATAAAACCTAATTTCTAAGCTGTGTCTCATAGGAAATTCTTGGGGAGCGTCAAGCAAGGCATTCTCAAAACAACAATTTTTTTTTTTTTTGTTTGTTTTTTGTGAAAGAAAGTACTTGAAAAAGCAGAACTTCAGGGTCAGAGAAATAGGGCTGGAGTGATAACACAGCGGGTAAGGCATTTGCCTTGCAAGTATAGACTCGGGTTCGATCTCCAACATCCCATATGGTCCTCCAGCAACGCCAGGAGTAATTCCTGAGTGCAGAATCAGGAGTAACCCCTGAGCACCACTGAGTGTGACCCAAAAGCAAAAAGAGAAAGGAAGGAGGGAAGAAAGGAAGGGGGGAAAGAGAGAGAAAAGAAGGAAGGAAGGAACAGGAAGGAGGAGGAGGGAGGGAGGGGAGGGAGGGAGGGGAGGGAGGGAGGGAGGGAGGGAGGGAGGGAGGGGGAGAGGAGAGAGAGAGAGAGAGAGAGAGAGAGAGAGAGAGAGAGAGAGAGAGAAAGAAAGAAAGAAAGAAAGAAAGAAAAGAAAGAAAGAAAAGAAAGAAAAAGAAAGAAAGAAAGAAAGAAAGAAAGAAAAAAAAGAAAGAAAGAAAGAAAGAAAGAAAGAAAGAAAGAAAGAATTCCTTTCTTCTTTCAGTGGGTGGAGTACTTTGCATTCATAAGAACCAGGTTCAGTCATGGCATCTTATGATGTTCTGAGCATTACCAGAAGCTGCCCCCAAGCACGAAGCTTTAGGACGCCAGAGCAATGGTACAGTGGATAGGGTGTTTGCCTTACAGCCAGCCAACAGTGATCCCTGAGAGAAGAGCCAGGAGTAACCCCTGAGCACTGTCAGGTGTGGTCCAAACAGACAAATACAGAGGTAGTACAGCAGGTAGGGTGTTTGCCTTGTATGCTTCCAATCCTCAACACTGCATATGGTCCGCCAAGCCTCACCAGGAGTGATCCCTGAGTGCAGAGCCAGTCGGAAGTCCTGAGCATCACTGGGCATGTTTAAAAACAATAAAAACTCCCCCAAAGTATTTATATACAGAATTATTTTACTTAAAACAGTTAATTTTTATATATCCGATCCTGTTTTATCCTTTTTTATCTTCATCAGTGTAACACAGATTTATATTTGAGTTGCTCCTGTTTGTCTGTTTTTAGCCCACATGCAGTGATGCTTTGGAACTACCCCTGACTCACTGCTCAAGGGTTGCTCCCCAGCGCTCAGGGAACCACGACATAGTGGCAGGGATCAGACACAGGCCTCCTGCATGTCCTTTGAGCCAGCTCCTGGCCCTGGGGAGTTCTGTTGCTTGTTTGTCTGTTTGTTTGTGGGCCAAACCCACAGGTGCTGAAGATCTACTTCTGGCTCCTTGCCCAGAGCGGCTTCTGGTAACGTTCAGGCCCGAGATGCCCTGGCTGCACCTGGGCCTTCTGGAAAGCATGTCCTCCAGCCATGGAGCCATTTCTTTGGTCCTAAAGTTCTACTTTTACAAATACTTTCATTGGAGTCGGAGCAATAGTCCAGCCGGGCCTACCCGTGTTTGCCGTGCATGTGACCAAGCCGGGTTGGATCCCCGGCATCCCATATGGTTCCCCGAGCACCGCCAGGAGTAATTCCTGAGTGCAGAGCCAGGAGGAACCCCTGAGCATTGCCGGGTGTGACCCAAAAAAAGCAAAAACAAAATAAATAAATAAAAATACTTTCATTTTACAAAAACAAACAAAACAAACCAGAGGGCCCAGAGTGCTAGCGCAGGAGTAGGGGTGCTTGCCTCCCCGCTGCAATCCCACGTGGCATCCCATACTGCCCTCTGAGCTCTGCCAGGGATGAGTCCTGAGTGTAGGGCCAGGAGTGATGCCTGGCACTACAAAGTGTAGCCACAAAACAAAAGCAACAACAATAAATAACTTCCATTCCTACACGCATGTCCATAACTGTACCTAAAGCCTTCTTGGGACTGAGGCGACAGCTCGGTGGTAGAGCTCTTGCCTTGCACACGGAGGACTAGAGCTTAATTCCTGGCACCACACCAGTCTTCTTAGGAATTACTTAGTGACGTAACAGTTCCTGGTATTAACAGATCTTAATTTGTCTATGCATTATTTTACGGTTTTTAATTAAAAATAACATGGCTATGCCTGAAATGATCAGGCATACCTGGGCTTGAAATAGTCTTCGCTGTAGACTCTGAGGAACAGAGTTCAAGCCCAGTATGCCTGATCCAGAGACCATGAGTGCCGTCATTTTCAACATCCGGACTCCACAGCTCATCAGAGCTCCACCCAAGAGAAAAGCCGATCTCAAGCCTTGCTCGTCAGAGTCCCACCCCTACAGCAAAGTCTATTTCAAGCCCAGATATGTCTGATCCAGAGACCTCAGACACATGGGGCAGAGTGCTACCGGCTCTCCCTGTGCTCAGCTGATCATGAGGAGAATCATACAATATACTGTAATGAAAGTTCTGTGCAATGGTCACTCCACTGTCAAATTATTGTACATGTTATTTTAAACCCACAGATAACTGCATCCGCAGGAAGAGGATCCACAGAGCAGGAGAAACCAGGCAGCCACATGCAAAAGAATAAATCCAGACCATGATTTAGTTCCTTACACAGTAATTGATACAAAATGAATTTAAGTCTGAAATGTAAGAGGTTTTTTTTTTTCTTTTATTTTCTCTTTGGGTCATACCTGGTGATGCTCAGGGGTTACTCCTGGCTCTGCACTCAGGAATTACTCCTGGCGGTGCCCAGGGGAGCATATGGGATGCCGGGATTGAACCTGGGTCCGGCTGCATGCAAGGCAAGTGCCCTACCTGCTGGATTATTGCTCGCGCCCCGAAATGTAAGATTTAAACCCATAAAATAATTCATACCTATTAGTATGGCTAATATTCAAAAAACAAGTTATAAATAAGTATTGGTGAGGATGCAGAGAAAGGTGAACCCTTCTCTCTCTTTTTGATGAGTATATAAGTAGCCAGATAGGAATTCCTAAAAAAAAAAAAAAAGGACTCCTGGCCAGAGAGACAGACAGCTCAAAGAGTCCTGGTACCACATACTCCCCAAGTACCACTAGGAGCTAGGCCCAGGCAGAGTCAGGATAATTTTTATTTCCTGACTTAAAAAAAAGTCATAAGATCTAGCAATTCCACTTCCGAATATTTATACTCAAAAAATATCAAAACACTCTATGATAGAACCAGAGCAATAGTATAGTAGGTAGGGTGTTTGCCTTGCATGTAGCTGACTCAGGTTCGATTCCAATATCCCATGAGGTCCAAGCCCTGCCAGGAATAATTCCTGAGTACAGAGTCAGGAATTAGCCCTGAGTAGCACCAGATCTGACCCATGAAACAGAAATAAAAACCCTAAAAAACCACTCTATGATAGCTCAGTTTAAAACATTTTTTTAAAAGCAAAGTGAAACACCAGCTTGAATAGATATACTCACCGACTTGTCCGCTGCAGCAATATTCACAATAGCCAATATGGATGCAGCCTCAG